>CM031891.1:8967004-9085201 GCA_018691285.1 Cucurbita argyrosperma subsp. sororia | reverse complement strand
AGCCGCCCAAAACATACGTACATATACGTATGCTTAGATCAGTAAGACCTAATGGGCCTCATTTAAATGGGTGGGCTGAAACTTTGAACAAGCAAAAATGTTCTGCAAGCATGCTGGATTTTCCGTCAAGTGTCGTAACGTCTTGCGCTTTGCTCTTGGGCTTCCTTGCTGGTGCAACCAATTTTTGTCTCCACAATCCTAATAATCTCCCACTTGGAGACAAAATACGGTTTTGCCTCCCACTACAACCAAAAAATAATTCCCATCGCAAACTCCAAGGTTCAACTCCAACTACAACTGTTATTTCTAATATTATTGGTGAACTCCAAGGCTCAACAAACCTGAAAAATAACAAACTCACAAAACAGGCAACCATCAAGACAATTAGGTTAAAGTGACATTTGAACCTGGAGGTGTGATCATTGAAAGAGTAAAAGATTTAGTAGGTTGTGAAAAGGATTGTTGTAGCTTTGGAGAGGAATTGAGGAGCCGAACACAAGCTTCTTCCAAAATGTCTGAAATAATCTTTTGAACTTTCAGGGATACCAGAGCAGGCTTCTGAGTATAATGGAGAGAGTACGCTTCGATACGTCTATTTTTCATTTTAAAGACATGAAGTGTAGATTTGGAAATTATGGAATATGAATAGACGGCTGAAAAGACCAAGCATTATCTCTAAAATGTTGTATAACCTAACGGTCATCTTGAAGAAAAAGATAATCTGACTTATGCAACTGATCATGCAAAGGAATAGAATTCAACGTAACATTTTTTACCATAAAGTCGTCTGATGGCAAAGTAAAGCCTTCATCCATCATAGCTTGATTTGTTCACTTTAAATCCATTGAATTTGTAAAATTAAGAATTGACAAGTCCACTTAATGAGTGCTGGGAGGATCTAAAGGATATATATCCCCGAAGTAGAGAGAAAAATCTTGAACATAAGTTCCTAACATTTTTCCTAACATCACAATCAATAAAATTAAGATTCTAGGAAGAGATATTGATCAAACCTCCAAAATGACCAATTGCTTCAAAATAAGAACGTTTCCTATAAGCTTGAGGTAAATTATTCAAAAAAAAAAAAAATCAGCCACTATACCCTTCAATAAGCTTTGGATGAGGTGTTCTTGGCACCATTTCTCAAATTTCAAGTGAAAGTTTTCAATTTGCCTCCAATTGTCATCAAACTCCAACTCATAAAAACTCAGAAAAATCAACACTCAATTTCAAGGACGTCTTATCTGTCATGAAGGGATTAATAGAGATCTTGGAATGAAAATAACCTCTGAAGCATTATGAATGTCCTTCCAAGAGTTGTGGGCTCGCAATTTTGAAACCACCAAAATAGAAGTGAGGTTCATCTTCATCACTTCTTTTTCTTTCCTTGGACAAAATGTAGAAGCATCGAAAATATTTCCTTAACCACTTATTGAGGAGCTTGTATAGATGAGGGAATCAACAAATGTCATTTCTACAAATTGAGATATTAACGAGGTGAGGAAATAAGACTAAGGGAATTAGATCCGGTCCAAAAATCTTCATGAAGATATATGCAAGACCCATTTCCCTATAAGAATTAAATGAAGTTTCCAGTACAAGGCAAAAGAAAATGGCTTTCCGAGGACTCATTAATGTGTGTGTCTTCAGAAATCGCATTCCTGATCCACTACAATTTGACAACAATATTTGCTCATGATGACTTCTACCAGAAAAAAATTGGGCTTTAAAAAATGCAGTAACCGGTTGGCAAATGTTTTTTCTACCAAATCAGAGATTAAGGAGGTAAGCAAATTAAAGTCCTCGAAAAAACAAATGTGAAATCCATGTCCCTCTAAGAATTAAATGAAGTTGCCAATACAAGACAAAGAAAAGTAGGCTTTAGAAAAAGCTTTGTAACCACTAGCCTACGGAAGCTAAATTTCTATTTGCTAGATTCCCCATACGTAGCCCATCCTCTCTAAACTCCTTAGGCATAACATCCCAACTCATCTAGTGTGAACTCCCATCCACCTCCAACCTTCCCACAAAAAATGTCCATCTTTCTGGAGTGAAGCACACACAAAAGACAGAAAATAGAATTAAGAAAGAAAGTATAAAGAAATCCCTCTAAGGACTTGCTGAATTAAAGTTCACCACCCACCTCAAAGAATAAGGCTTTCTCATAGTCGCTCTTTCAAGTCTTAGACCCTCCGCAACTTGAGATTCATACTAAAGGCACAACCACTTTCTTCAAGGCCAAGTTCATTCAATTGTTGCACTTTTTCTATAATTTCTTACTACTTCACCCAACGATCCTGGAAGACAAATCAATTCCACTCTATGAAAAATTCCTAAAGGACTTTGAGCTACTTTCTTAATCTTCCTTCCTTGATCCTCAACAAAGAGAAATTAGTCGTAAAAGGTAAACTACTCTTAAATGTGAATTTTGCAATTGAATTAAAATATGTGTTCTTTGTTTCACATTTCAGAGTACAGGACCAAATAGATATAACTTTGGAAGTTCAGAACTATTGGAAGAGCTTTGTTTCACATTCCTACAAGAAAATCTTATCGCAACATCTTGCCCTTTGAATCTGCATTGGAGACCCGTATTTGTTTGTAAGAAGGATTTACAGAAAACTCAATTAATCCGGTGCTTTCATATCCCATAGTTAGTTTATCTCATTTTCATTTTTTTTTTTTTTTTCCTCCTTTAACATTTTATTTCTATTTTATTTCATTTTCATTTTTTGTTGTTCTCTCCTTTAACATTTCATTTCTTTTCATTAAATCAAAGAAAGGACTCGTTTCTTGTAATAATCGAGTCCCAGTACTGAGTCTCGCTGGAATTCTGCAATGTTCCCCCCTTCAAATGCTAACCACTCACAATGACCCACTCAAAGAGGAAAATGAGAGGAGGTTTATTGCAGAGAATCTATGTCCAACCGATACCCAAGCAAACTTCCACCCCCAAAGCCTGCACTAGCAGCAACCATAGACAACCCTACTATATGAGACACAACCATAGACAAGGTATATCTACGGCTAGATAATGGGCCATCCTAGGAACTGGTTCAAAGGAAGAGTGCCAAATAAGGGGAGACCATGTAACAAAAGGAAGGAGAAAAGAAAACAGGCAGGGGAAGACAAACAGCAAGGAAAACAAGGCAATTTCATGATTAAAATGCAATTATAACCAAAATTGACGCATAAAATAGATTCTTATATAAGAAATGATAATAAAGAAGATTCTTTTTCATTTTTTTTTATGAGAAAAAGATTCTCTTTTATTAACCCAAAAAAATCTAGCAACTCAATGTCTAAGCATATTATGGTAATCTCTTTCAAAGATTTTCACCCAACAAAAATAGATTTTGGTCAGTGTTTACAAAGCTGAAGATGCACACAAAGACGATGAGTCTGTTAATTTCCTTCAGGCGTGAAGTAACAAAAAGGTGTAGCTTAAGTGAAGCAAATGGCTCGCATGTTGGAGCCACACACCTAGTATATCACTCAAGTCAATGGCCATGCGCTTAATATTTTGATAGTTTCTTAGATTTTATTCTTTTTCATTTCTTTGTATTGGTCTAAGAATAAACACCCGTTTGTGACTACCCTTTCAACTTTGATTCTTTTTCAATTCTTTGTATTACAAAGATATATCACTCAAAGCAATGGCCATGCACTTAATATTTTTAAGTTTTCATGAGCTCCTTTTATTTCATTCATCAATAAAATTTGTTCTTCTCAAAAAAAATTGGAGTGCACCGGTTAACCAAAATAAAATGTTAAGAATGGTATAGTATAAGTTCTAGAACCATTAGTTGCTTGTTAGTTATTGTTGCAAGTGGAAATTATCTTACTCACGCCTCTTCTTAATTTTCAGAGGTACATATGCCTTTTATAATACAAAAAGACTAGCTAAATGCATAGATATTAGGTAACAATACAGAAGAATAAATCTAACTAAACCCCTAGATATTAGTTTAGATTTCTTGGTTATAACCAGAGTATAAATACCACTGTTAGGATGGCAATGGACAGATTGTCATTCAATATATTCAGAAACAGTTTACACCAGAGAAACCTTCCTCGTCAACCTAAAAGCTACCATTCACTTCATATTATGATAATTTCTTTTAGATTGTAAAAAAAAAAATTCTCAATAAAAGAGGATAGACTTGAGGGGTATTGAAGGAATAACCTTGATTTAAGAAATATTTATGTAATCTTGACCTACTGTGTTATTACCTAGATTTATTTAGATTTACGAGTATCTAGGGATTTAATAGTCAGAAGTTAAATTTACTGTTACCTATTGATACTAGGGATTTAGTTAGATTTACGGTTACTATACGGTGATTTGGTTAGATTTATCATTGTCTAGTATCAAGATATTTAGTTAGACTTTCTCTATTAGAAAGGGCACATGTACCTCCATAATATTAAATATGAAAAGCAAGCAAAATAATTTATACTTGCAATAAGGGGAGATGAGGAAAATAAAACTAATAGTAATAGTAATAATCAAGGAAAATAAAACTAATATTAATAGTAATAATCGTATAGAAATACTTACCTCTAACATCCCACTTCTAACTGCAGCTATAGAAGCATCTATAAGGAAAAAGTACAGTGGAGGCATAGGTGGCCGAACCATATACTCGGTTGGAGCAACAAAATCCACACTACCCTTAGTAAGCTCAGGTCGCTGATCCAAATCAATTCTCCGGCCAGTAGCATCCAAATGGGCAAAATAGTCACCCTGAACTGAATAGGGAATCGACATAATTCAATATAAGCCAACACGGTAAATAGCTGTATACAAAAAGAAATGGCATTTTCCAAAAAAATAATACAAATAGGTAAATATTCTACCTTCCAAAGGAAACAAAAGCAGTAAATGAAGTGAATGTTACACTCAAGCTCTACAGTAACACTAAATTGTTTGTCCAAGAAAGGAAGGGGAAAATAAAAAGAAAAATTAATATAGGTCACAGCCTATGGCTGAAATTCAAAAGAAAGGATGCGACTTTGGCTCTTAAAAAATATATCTCCTATGCACTAGGCTTCCAAATAAGAAACTGTAACTGCATATAACAATAGGTCAAATTTACTAATTCTAGTGTCCAGGAGCCATGAGAATTATAAGCCTTCGTACCATCATTCAGCAAAGAACAAATGTTGCAGCGCCACTTTCTTCCTGCATCTGTGAATGTGGCATATGGATTTATATAAGTGCGACACCTTCTGCAGCGGATGACACCAGTTGAAGCAAAATTGATAACTGGCACTTCTTCCTAGAGCAAAATAAAAGAAATTTAATAAGGTAACTTTAGCATGCACAGAAATCAAAATATTAGTTATTTCTAGCATAGAAACACTAACCCCACTTGGAGCTTCTGCAAGTGGACAAACAATTGCTCCGAGAGGTAGATGCCACCTTGAGACAAGTGACTGGGAACTGGGAATGGCACTGGTTGTAAGCCGTAAATATCTCTGATCACAGTTCATGGGGTACATCTCGGAAAACAATTTAGGCTCTTCATCACCATTCAATGGCCTTGGAAGTGTTTTTTGGATCAATTCCTGCATCAATTGATCCAGGAACAGATCCAATAGAAAGTGAGTTGAAATCTTCAGCTAATCCTTGAATGGAGCTAAGGGGCGGCCCAGTGCCTGGATAGTGCTTTAGGTCTGTAGACAGCAAACCTTGTGAGGCTGCAGCTTGAGGAGGAGAAACATAACCTCCTTGGTGACCAAGGAAAGGGGAAGCTGGGGCTGAAGGAGGAACATACTGCCCTTGGTGACTAACCAAAGGAGGTTGGATTTGTTGGGATTGTAAATCTGCATTGGGCTGCTTATGGACATAACCAGGCAAAGAGGAGTGAAAGTTAGGCCTGGCTGATGGAAAAGATGGATCTAACATAGGCTGTGGAACATTTGTGGGAGGAGGGCCTAAGTTTTGAGGAGGAGATCCCATAGGCACTGAAGGAATCTGAGTCTGCTGGTGAAAAGAAGCTGGAGGTGGCGATGCATAAGCAGCAGGGGGTTGCCCCATTGGTGGAATTCGTGCAGGAGGTGGTTGAGTTGGTGAAACAAACTGTGGAGCTGGGAAACGCTGGAAAGGCCCAGCAGTTGCTGGGACACTGGATGCTGATGGTGGTGGAACAGATGGATCAAGGAACCTACTTGGTTGCATAGGTCTAAACCCAGGGCTCCCTGCTCCAACTGCAGGACCAGAGGATGGAGGAAAAGGCATTGTGTTTGTCGGCATAGCAGGAGAGGCAGGTCTAAAACGAGAGGCGTCTGATCCAACTACAGGACCAGAGGATGAAAAGGGTGACGCGGTCTGAGTGGTAGCAAAAGGTGTGCCAACAGGCCTAGTAGGAAACTGCTGCTGAGCATGATTTTCAGTCCCCATGGGTTCTACTATTGCACTCTCACACTCTTTGAGTTAATGGGATGCTAGCATGACGCAGACCTGTGCAGCCAACAGCCAAACAGAAAGAGAAAGGAAAATCAAAACGATTCTTCAAAAAAAAAAAAAGAGCAATGAATTACCAACCGATACGGAAATAAGGACTCTCATAACATAAATCATACTAAACAGTCATACACCTGCTAACCCGCGCCATAACGCATTTAAACATAAAGAACACGAAAATGCAACCCAGAAAACCCCCAGATTCCATTTTCGTTATTGTTCAGACTGATTTTTTTAGCTAAACAGAATAATTTACGAAACCAAAGTTCAAAGGAGCTAGCACATAGAGAGAAAGCACAATCAAAAAGGCCACACGCAACTAAGACTTGTTTACAAGTAAATTGAATTTGCAAAATAGTTGCAGTGGGGAACAGAGATTTGGAAGAAAAAGAAAATGAAACAACAACAACAATAGTAAATTCTGATTCGGGGAAAGTCAAATTGGAATATGAAATCGGAGGTGGCGTGAAAAGAACAGAGATCTAGCCCCAAGGAAGAAACTGATACACAGAATTGTAATCATTGGAGTCGGAAGCAAGTGTTCCCACATCAATCCATAGCAATCAATTCAATTGGCGAATCGGAAATGGGAGAGGGAAAGAAAGGTACCTTGTCTACGAGGGTCTGCAAGCAGAGTAACGAACACAAAGAGGATCGAAGAGGTCGGCGGATCCGAAGTGCGAAAGATCGAATGCCTGCAAGTGAGAGAGAAAGGCGAGACAGATCAGTGATTTTAACAAACCCAACAACTCTTCCTTCCAATTCATTCACAAAATTAATTGAAGTCAAATCTCAGAAGTTTGTACCCCAAAAAACCATATGCTTTCCTCTTCAACTCGAGAACTTTGTTTCATTTTTGCTTCATCGATCTTCCTCCTTTTTTTCTTTTTCTTCTTTTTTTTTTTTTTTCTCTCTCTCTCTCTCTCTCTCTCTCTCTCTCTCTCTCAGATTAAATTAAAGTTTTCTTTATTATTTGTTTGTTTATTATATTTTAAATGTATAAATACAAGAACGACAAAATGTGCCTACTTGAGGAGGTGCAATTGACATATATATATATCTTTAACACTTGTTTAAAAATTTTAAATTAATTATCTAAATTTTGAATTGGTTTTAGGGGTAAGTTTATTAGATTGATTATCGGGGTCGGGTGAATTCAATAATAGGCGTCTGTTGGCATTCCAGCCTTCTTTCTTCTTTCAAAGCCTACCCGAAAGAGAATCCAGTGTTTCTTAGTCGTGAATATCTGAATAGGACGAACCGCCTCGTGGTTTGCTTCGAAACAAAACAATTAGAATTAGGCTCGTTGAACTGGAATGTATATTATTCATATGGGGAATCCTTCAATGGAGAAGATTCGTCGACCTAAGATGAAGACAAGGATATATCTATTTTATTTAGTTATTCAGTTAATCATTATTGTAACCGATAGCAACAAATATTTCATCAAGATTAAAATTAAGTCGTTAATTATCATGTAAAAGAATATTAAATATTTTGTTGTCCGGTCTCATACAAATTTTTTAGGATTACATTAATAAATTTAGATTATTCATAGAATGAATAATATAAATTACCAATAATAAATAATAAAAACATAAATTACAAGGTAATAGCCCAAAAAAATAAAAATAAAAATAAATAAACAAATAAAAAATAATTATAAAAATATATACATCAAAATAATAATAAATAATAATTAATAAATAACTAAAAAGTATTAGTAAAAATAAAATTTACCCACCTCTCTCCACTAACTCTGATCCCAACTCTATTTGCCATCTCTCATATCCAATTAATTAGATTTTTGTTAGTTATAGAAAATAAGGTTAGAATGAATAAAATTTTAATTGACAATTCTATAAATTAGTAAAAAAAACAGTGAGATTAGGAAGTAAGAAAATAAGGGAATATTGAAAGTAAGAATGATTGACAAAATTGGCCAATAATATCTGTTTACTTAAAAATAAATTAATATTTGTTTAGAGAATGAAAATCTTTCAAAGATGGAGGAAAGATTTGGTGAACAGAATTTAAAAATAAAATAAAAGAAAATCAATTTTGTAAGAATAAAAAATAACATTATATATATACAACATTCCAAAAGTTACTCCTAAAGTCTTTAATCAAATTTAGAAAATTCAAAATAAAATTGATGTCAGGGTTTATAGGTTGACTTGGATACAAAGTACAAAATCGAACTTTATTAAAGACAAATTGGTGACACCAGTCTAAACTAATCAGGTAAGTGGTCTTACTATCGGTATGGTTATATTTGATGTTGACACGTGCCCCGTGGTTATGTCCGTGTCATATATATTGATATGTGTGAATTGTATGTATGTTATAATATGTGAATTGTATGATAATAATTACGGTACGATGTGTTTAATGATATGTTTGAGATAAGATACGAGAATGATGCACAAAACGAAATGTAACAATAGGAGTAAGATACGTTCATGAAATGTTAAAGTTAGGTTACATACTGAAGTGCTATGGATATAAGAGATTGATAAAAGAATACGGTTAGGTTATGGGTAGAAAATGATATGTTTGTGATAGATTGATAGAACAATAGCGTTAGGATACGTTCTTGTGTTGATATGACTAAGGTACGTTCATGTAACGATATGACTGTGATAGGTATAAGAATGTTAAGGCTATGATAAATTAGGAAACGATATGACCACGAAGTGTTTACGACATGATATGATTATGATACAACATGTGAATAACGGATATATATATATATATATATATATATATATATATATTGTCATATGATAGGAAAATGATATGAAATATAATATGGTACGAGAAATGTGATAAATTGACATATTTATGATATGATACATTGTGATGAAATATGCTATGATATGTCATGTTAAAGCATAGAACGTTATGTTATATCTCTTAAATGGTGTGTATATAGCATGATATGAATGACATGAAATCACGATAAATGACATAAAATATTACCCCGTTAGAATTATGTATGATATGAGAATTGAAGAATGAGAAATGATATGATATGAATGATGAACGATATCTGAGGCGATATGAAAAACGATATGATATGTACAGAATGCTAGAGGAGTTGTATTAAATGATAATGAAAACGGAAAAATTTTGGGACCTCATGCATTATGTGTACTCATGCATAGGGGGATACCCCTATTCTATCACGAGGGTACCGGCGAGTACATCCATTAGGAAGGTGAAGTATCATTATGTTTTACATAATGCTGCTATGACGGTTACTAATTCTAATGGGTGTCCGGCAAAAGTTGAGCTATCAGAGAAGGCTCGCCCGACAAGAAAAAGGGTCCAGCGATGTGCGAACTGACTGGTGAGCCCATACTCACACGTATGGCTGTGTATAGAGTATATGGTACACATCCAAGCTACCCAATTAGAATAGTGTTGTAACGACTGAGCCCATACTCACACGTATGGCTGTGTGTAGAGTATATGGTACACATCCAAGCTACCCAATTAGAATAGTGTTGTAACGACCCAAATCCACCGCTAGCAGATATTGTCCTCTTTGGGTTTTCCCTTTCGGGCTTCCCCTCAAGGCTTTAAAATGCGTCTACTAGGGGAAGGTTTCCACACCCTTATAAAGAGTGATTTGTTCCCCTCCCCAACCAATGTAGGACATCACAAGTGTCCTAGCAAAAATAGACTAATATGATAGGTTCCGTCATTGCATTCGCATGTTCTTGCATTTAACCCCCAATAATGGGGTCACTTACGAAGTATTTCTTAAAATACTCCAGCCACGTGCTACCTTTATTCTAGGTTAAGGCAAGGTATTCCTGTACGGCTAACGACGGCATCGCAACTCGAGACCATGACACATGCATAGGGTCATCACATTTATTTTCTTAATCTTAAACGTTTATTTATTTTATTTAGTCTTTTATTGTGTCGTTTTAAAGGTGTTTTCAAAACATGTAAGTGCATGGCTATGTTTTAAGCGTAAGGTTATGCTTTATAAAATTTAAATAAAGTATTTGTTGGATAAGTATGGCAACCGTAGAGGGTGCATAGGGTTTTAAAGTATTTAAACGGGATTAATTTTTTCTAATTATGAAACTTTTTACAAATTAGTAAAGATCATAATTATTAGAGCAAAATAGTTAAGTCAAAACAATAATAAGGTGCAATAAATAGCAATAATAATTTTGAAATTAAATAGGAAAGAGTTAGAAAATATGACACAGTAGTTTTATAGTGGTTTGGTCAAACTCGACCTACTCCACCCCCAAGCGCCTCCTAGAAATTTGAATAAATAACTTTCTTGACTCTTTCCACCGATCAAAAATCAACCGCTACACTGTTTTTTTTACGAGTTCAAGAGCAAACTCAATCCTTCCCACAGCGCAAGATCAAATCGATAAGTATTTGAATTTGGTATGAACACACCACAACTCTAGATTTACAATTTGGAGCACTCACAACTATTTCCTCACAATACAATAAAAAAATCTTTCTCAAGAATAAGATGAATAAAAATAAAATTAGAAGCTTGGAGAGAGCAATAAAAAAGGGAGGCTTTAAACAATTGAGAATTGAAGAATTACAGAAGTTGTGTGTTGAAAATATAGAGAAGAGGATGAGTTTAAATAGAGAAAAGAGTGGCAAGAAGTAGGAATTAATATGAACCATTACCCCTCGATAGATTAAAAGTAAATATAATAAAAAAAAACTAAAATTTTATTATAAATATTATAATAATATAATAATAATAAAAAGTAATGTGAGTACGGTTTTTTAAATTTCAAAACTTATTATAAATATAATAATATAATAATAATAAAAATAATGTAAGTAACTATCAAAATTTTAAAATATAATAAATAATAATATAATACAGTAATAATAAAAATTTATGCATTAGATTCAAATTTATATTAGGTATAAATAATTTTATTTATAAATTAAAAAAAAAAAACTCCACTGTTAGTTACTCTTCCAAAATTATAAATATTATATTTTGATTTATCCATTATTTTGATTTAGCTGACACATCATCATGTCGGGTATCTTGTCTCGATTGGAATTTCTTTGTTTAGCTCTGATTTAAATAATTGAAAAGTTATTGAAATCGTTATTCTCACCTTATAGTTCAAAATACTAAAAATGTTAATACTTAAAAGTAGTTTGTTATCATCAAAACCTCAATCAATTAATTAATTAAAATGAGAGTAAGGCCAAAACACCAACAATATTTCCGCATTCATGTTTATGATATGTATACAATAACGACTTTAAATTAAGTAGAAAATTTCAGTATAACTCATAAATTCCACTAAATAAATGCATATACAAGTGTAGTTATGTACATACATTTGAGAATCTACTTGGGAGTTGAATTGATCAAACTTTTAATTCTAAATCATAACATCTTCTTCTTATAAAAATACCTTCCTCATTCATATAATGATTCAGCCAACAAAACAGAAATAGAAGGAAAATATTTTCTGGAGGAAAAAATGCAATGGAGAGATGGTTAGACAATGATGGAGAGATTAGACAATAATGGAGAGATGCAAGAGATAGGCAGATAATGGAAAGATGGTAGGCAGAGAGAGATGTCATTTGAAAAGGTTAGTAATTAGATTTACTTTTACTTTATAGGAAGGATATTAGCAATTGATTTGAGTTAGAAATTTAGAAATTATATGTTGTAATGATCTGAATTAGAAATTATTATCAGACTTCATCAAAATTGGTCAGAAAAAAGGAAGGAATAGATAAATAAGAAAGAGAGGAAGATAGAGAAGATTGGGAAACAAATCAAAAGAAGGGAAAAAAAAAAAACAATACATGGAAAGAGAGGAAGATTAGATTTGGAAAAATAAAGCCAATATATATATATATATATATGGGAATAGAATTAAACTGCTGATCAGAATTAAACAGATTTAAACTATTTAGATACGAGAGTATATATATATATATATATATATATATATATATATATATATATATATATATATATATATATATATATATATATATATATATAGATATATATATATATATATGAGAATAGAATTAAACTGCTGAACAGAATTAAACGAGAGTTAAACTATTTAGATACGAGAGTATATATATATATATATATATATGGGAATAGAATTAAACTGCTGAACAGAATTAAACGAGAGTTAAACTATTTAGATACGAGAGTATATATATATATAGGAATAGAATTAAACTGCTGAACAGAATTAAACGAGAGTTAAACTATTTAGCTACGAGAGTATATATATATATATATGGGAATAGAATTAAACTGCTAAACAGAATTAAACGAGAGTTAAAGTATTTAGATATGAGAGTAGAATTAAACTCTTGAAAGAAATGCTTACAAGAATTATAGAATTAAACTCGCGGGAAGAAACTTATTAAAAGAATTAAATTTAAATTGTTTAAAATAATTAAATATGGAAGTAAGTTAGAACTGCTTCCAAGAATTAGAGTTATAAGAAAAAGGATAAAAGAGAGAAGATTTTAGAAAAAAAAAAAAAAAATTAGAACCGTTTGAAGATGGTAAGTACAGTGAACTAAAATATAAAATAGAAAAGAAATAAAGTGAGAGAAGGAAAATAGAAGATATGAGAAATTATTATATTTATATCTATAGATATAATATTTTGTATTAAGCCAGTTGAAATATTATTAATATTGACATATCTTTAATTTAGGTTTTAAGTTTTATTATCCTATATAATTTAGAAACAATGAAAACATGTAATTCGATTTTTATTGAAGCCGTTTAGAGCCGTATTTCACACTGTTAGTTGGATTATTAATTAAAATGTGAAATACTAATAAAAGGTGATGAACGATATAATAGAAACCAAACCTTGGCAACATTTGGTGTAGTTCTCGAGGAACGGGAGCTTACGTTAAATAAATTACGGATAATTATGGAGTACTCCGACTAAAGCTAAGTTGTAGTAGCCCAAAAATAAATAAATAAATAAATAAACCAATAAAAATAATTATAAAAATAGTTAAAATAATAATAATTAATATTAAAAAAAAAAAAAAAATCTTTCCTCACTTTTCTCCACTAACCTCTCATCCCTTCCCACAATTATTTCTCCTCAACCCATCCTTACGCCAGAAACAGAAAAACAGGTCAAATTTGAGGAGAAAAGTAAAATGTGCTTTCAACATATTGCAGATTTAGAGATTTTTGTCGGTTATTATAGTAAAATCCTATCTAGATTTCTTTCTTTTTATAGTTAAGGTGGTAAGAAATTAATTTAGGATCAAATCTTCTTTTCATATTTTAACTGTAATAATCAGATCCCATATCTAATTGATTAGATTTTTGTTACCTTTTAAGTTATATGAATTAAGGTTATAAGGTTAGATTCAATAAAATTTTAGTTGGCAGATCTATAAACTAAAATATCGTAGCCAAACAATTAAGTTACAATCGTACTTACAATTAGCCATTAATATTTGTTTATTGAAAAACCTATTTACAGAATCAAAATAATGAGAGAGAGAGAGAGTGAAAAACCTATTTATAGAATGAAAATAATTAGAGAGAGGGAGATTAGGAAAGATTTGTTGAACAGTATTTAACAATAAAACAGTAAATATCATAGCAATGAGGTACTTTAAATTTTATCTAACACGAAATATCAGAATTTTACAATGGCCAATGTAAGTTAGAGAAATAATTTTATAGAGTTCAAACTTGAAACTGATCATGAGCTCATATAGGTTGACTCGGATTTCAAAGGACGGAATCGAACTTTCATTAAAGATATATTTGTGACAACGACTTAAGCTAGCAAGATAAGTGACCTTACTATCGGTATGGTTATATTTGATGTTGACACGTGCCCTATGGTTCTGCACATGTCATATATATTGATATGTGTGAATTGTCTGTGGATCGATATGCTTCCTATATGTTATGTTATGTTATAATATGTGGTTTGTATGATAATAATTATGGTACGATGTGCTCTAGGAGATGTTTGAGGTAGGATACGAGAAGGATGTACAAAACGAAATGTAACGATAGGAGTAAGATACGTTCATGAAATGTTAAGGTTAGGTTACATACCGGAGTGCTATGGATAGGAGAGATTGATGAAAGAATATGGTTAGGTTATGGGTAGAAAGGAATAGGTTTGTGATTGATTGATAAAACGATAGCGTTAGGGTACATTCTTGTGACGATATGACTAAGGTACATTACGTAATGATATGTCTGTGATAGGTATAAGAACGTTAAGACTATTGTAAGTTGGAGAACGATACGACTATGAAGTGTTTACGTTATGACTTGTTTATGATATGATAAATTGTATGCTAGATTATTGTGCTTAAGTACGTAGTTATGTGAACGTGAATGTATGCTATGTATGCTTTTAGTCTGATGTGATGTGTAATGCATGTAACGATATGAGGTCCTTGAATGATTATGACATGTTTGTATGGAATATGTGAATGTGAACAACATGAATTGTATGATATGAAACACGACAAACTGTCTGGAACCATAACCCCGATAGAAATGTGTATGAAATGTGAAATGAAAATGAGAATGACATGAAGCTTGGAACGTGACAGTGGGGTTATGGTCATTAAAGATAAATGTAGAAATAGGGGGACCTCATGCATTAATGTGTGTTCATGCATCTGAGGGGATACTCTCATCCCATCACGAGGGTATGGACGCGTACATCCAATGGCAGGACAACGATCGTTATGCATTGCATAGCCTTGCCATGACGGTTCTAGTTTTAACGGGTCCTGGCATAAGGGGCTCCCAGAGTATGCCCATCGGATAAGGACAGTGGCCCAGCGGTGTGCGAACTAGCTGGTGAGCCCACACTCGCACGTATGGGCTGTGTGTAGAGTATATGGTACACGTTCACGATTACCCGTTAGGACAGCACCGTAGGAAAAACGAAACGAAACAAAACAAAACGAAAGATAGGTCCCATCATTTCATTGCATGTGATTGTTGCATTTAACCCCAACAGTGGGTCACTTATTGAGTATTTCTTTAAATACTCAAGCCATATGCTACTACATTTTTCAGGTTAAGGCAAGGCATTCCTGTATGTCTGACGACGGCATCGCAACTCGAGATCATGGCACATGCATAGGATAATGGTATTTATTTTCTTAGACTTAGGATAGAATAGGATGTTTTAAACTTAAACGCTTATTTATTTTATTTCGGGTCTTTTTGTTGTGTCGTTTTAAAGATGTTTTCGAAACACGTAAGTCCATGGCTGTGTTTTAAGTTAAAGGTTATGTTTTATGGAATTTAAATGAAGTTTCCGCATTCAATGTTTATGGTACATATACAATAGCGACCTTAAATTAAGTAGAAAATTTCGGGTCGTTACATAAGTGGCCTTACCATAAGATACGCTGATTGTTTGAATTATGATGATGTGTGAGTATGACGTTGTGTTGTGATGTCTGTTAAATGTACGCTATTTATGTTTCGATGCATGACGTACATGTTATATTTGATGCAGTTAATAGCTTCTATGATGAGTATGATGTATGCATGGCGATGTTATTAACACGATGATGTTTTCCATGTTGAACATACCTTATGATGTTGTTTTCCATATTGCATCATGTCGTTAGATCGACATAGGACACAACCCTAAGAGTATGAAAATGATATTAATGTAAATATTCACGAGTATGAGTTACATAGTGTAACCAAGAGATGAGATTAGAGGGTTGTGTCAGAAGAGATTATAATTGGACTTAGAGGGACCTCATGCATATTGTATGTTCATAAGCATAGGGCTACTTCCCCTAAAGATGATGAGTGCGGACGCGCACCGTATGATGAGTACGAATGCGCACAGATGAGGGTGTTCATGAGGTGCATGACACTATAGGGTTCCGCTGACCTCCGAACGTCGCTACAAATTAGCTTGACCAGGGGTCTAGGGGGTGTGCGAGCGCCCTGGGGATTCACACTCGCACGTGTGAGTCGTGTGTAGGGAAGTACTACACATCCAATTTCTCGAGACTGGAGGCCACCCTTAAAATGATTAGAGATAGGTCCCTAATTCATGATGGCATGTGTTTACATTAGCATGGCCCCTACAGTGGGGTCACTTACTGAGTATGTCTCGAAATACTCAAGCAGTGTGCCATATTGTTTTTCAGGTAAAGGCAAGGCTCCCATATACGATTGACGGGGCATCGTGATCAGAAACTGTGGCGCGTGCATAGAATAGTTGCATATTTAAAATTCATAGACTTGGTTAGGATAGAGTGATTGCATTTTATTTATTTAAATTATTTAATTTGTAATTGTTTTTTTTTTATCTTATTTTGAACTCCACACGTAAGTCCGGTGGTGTTGTCTAATGTTTTAACGTACTTTAAAGTTTTAAATTTTTCCGCTAATAAAGATGAGCATTCTTAGAGTTATATTCTACATTAGAGATGAGCATGAGACATTAGTGGTGACTCTAGATATGTGAAAATTTAGGGTCGTTACAAAAAATGTGTAATTTAATATATTTGTTGTACAAAATTTAAAATTATTAGTATAATATTGAATAGTATATAGTTGATATACGTGAGTATCATATTCAAATAATGACTTAAATGTTCTATACCATATGGATGGTAACACTAGTGATACGACTTATTTTGTAATTGTTACAAATGATTTGATCGAAATTATTCAAGCGGAGACATGTAAGTAGGAGTATCATATTACAATGAGTTTATATAAGATCAAACGACAAAATATTTAATCTATATTTATAAATGTGTTAATTTATAATATTAATATTTTATTGAATAATCATATGCGGCTCGATCTTAATCTTGAATAATATGAACTCACGCCTACAAGGGTTTGAGGCCTAAAGAATGGGGGTAGGCGTTTGAAGCCTGAAGAATGAGGTCTTACCTTCTTACTAGTTCAAGAGTGACTTAGTTTATGGTTGGATCATATATAAATTGTCCATTATCAATGAAGTATTAATTTCGAGGCCTAAATCATGGGGTCTTACCCTCTCACTAATGTTAGAGAAACTTAGTTTATGGTTAGATCACATCCAAATTGTTCATTAGATCGACGGTTTATAATTATTATTTCCATGAACATAACTTGTTATCTCTTACCATGTTAACTCTATAATTGAGTGACCTATAATAAATAAATAAAATTTATTAATTAAATAGTTTAATTAATTAATTTTATATTCTTATAACTTTTAATCTATAAATTAATTAATTAATTTTATATTCTTATAACTTTTAATCTATAAATTTATAACGTCTCATACTAATACTAAAAAGATCAATTGAGTTGAAAGAAAATGATTGAAATGCTAAAATTAATATTATATATATATATATATATATTAAATATAAATGAAGAAAAAATATATTTGAAAATCCGAGGAAAAAAAATATATTTATTGTACTTAATATATTAAATATTAAAATAATTAATATATATTAATTACATTAAATAAAAAATGTATGTGTATGAGTGAGCACAGAAAAAAAAGAAAAAAATGGAAAATGAGCTAAGTCTCGAAAGATTTCATCGTACCCAATCTTAGCATGTTACCATACGTTTTTCTCTAGGCTCTAGGAAGTCTGGACCAATTTCTATAGCTATCTAAGCTATTGAGAAGGCCTCGAAGTTTTGAGTGGTTCTCTTATCTCTTTCTTATTTCTATAGGGTTTGTACAGGTTGCTCACTCTTTTTGTGCTTCAATTTAGGCGTCTTGCTTTACCTAAACAATGAATAGTTGACATCTATTAGTCTGACTGTTAATATTAAACTCCAACCAGATAAGAATCCTAAAAACTCTGGATTATGAAGTTGAGACTCATAGATTCCCCATCTTTTTCTTTTTTTCATTTCATTTATTCTTCTTTAATTTTATTTTAATTCATTTATTTATTTCCCTTTTCTTTTCTCATCTTCTATTTTTTCCTAATCTAAAAATGTGATGTTCCAAGGAGAACAAATCTATCTTTAATTATTAACCATTATTAGTATTTTGAACTGTTTAGAGCTGGGACATTCTAACGTTCTCTAAATCACTCAAATCAGAGCTAAAACTAATAAATTATAGTCAAAATGAGATCAAATAGAAAATATTGACCCATTGACGTAGCGGAAATAGAGTCATGGATCAATCAAATTATGATAGTTTGACTTTGGAAAAAAAAAAAAAAAAAAAAAAAACAAATAATTGTCTAGTCTTGATTGACAAGGGTCCACATTTACATCTGAGTTTGATATGAGACCCATATAATATTTTAGCGTAGGGTTAATTTGAGGGGTGATTTCTACTTATGTTTATATTGTGTGTGGGGATAATTAGGGTGTCTCCAACTCAGTCGTAAACTTGTTTAGATAAAGTATATAGTAGTTGAGAAGCATAAGGGTCCTCCCTCGAGATTTTGATGATGATGGTGATGGTGATGATGAGTACTATTAGAGAATAGTTAACTTATCTCCGGTAGTAATGTTAAGGATAGTTGACCGTTCATTATAAGGCAAATATCTAGATATTTGCCTTACATTACCGCTTACCATATTTGCCCTTTAATTAAAGGTAAATATATTGTATTCATTTATTATTCTTTCCTCTTTTACTGTTATTTTCATATTATTTGTAATTTACCATATTTCTTGTTCTGTAAATGATTATAAATAAGATAATTCTCACCACCATTTAAGAGCGGTGGATTCAGCAAACATTTACATGGTATTAGAGCTGTTAAACCGAAAGGGCTCTTTATTGATCCCACCACCACTAAGCTATATATTACCAGCCATGCTCAATTTGATGAAACTCACTGTAACGACCCTAAATTTCCACATATCTAGAGTCACCAATAACGTCTCATGCTCATCTATAAAGCGGAAATATAACTCTTACATAAACATCATTTATAACGTAAATTTCAAAAAAGGTTTAAAACAACTTCTTCTCTAGAAAACACAGCCATGGTCTTACGTGTTTAAATACAAAATACTAAAATTTAGAGAAAATAAAAATAAATACAAAATAATTTAAAACAATGGAATGCAAAACAACCTATTCTAACATAAAACTAAGAATTTAATATGAGTCTACCCCATGCACGTGCCACAGTCTCTGCTTGCGATGCCGCCGTCCTCCGTACAAGTGTGCCTTGCCTTTACCTGAAAAATGATGTGGCACACGGCCTGAGTATTTCAAAGAATACTCAGTAAGTGGCCCCCCTATAGGGGCCATGCAAATGCAAACACATGCAATCATGATTTAGGGACCTATCTCTAATCATCTTAGGGGTGACCTCCAGCCTCGAACAAATTGGATGTGTAGTACTTCCCTACACACGACTCACACGTGCGAGTGTGAATCCCCAGGGCGCTCGCACACCCCCTGGACTCTCTGGTCAAGCTAATATGTAGCGACGTCTGGAGGTCAGCGGAACCCCATAGTGTCATGCGCCGCATGAACACCCTCATCTGTGTGCATTCGCACTTGTGCGCATTCGCGCTCATCATACGGTGCGCGTCCACACTCATCATCTCTAGGGGAAGTAGCCCTATGCTTATCAACATACAATATGCATGAGGTCCCTCTAAATCCATCATAATGTCTCTTCTGTCACAACCCTCTAATCTCATCTCTTTGTTACTCTAGGTAACACATACTCGTGGATATTTATATTAATATCATTTTCACGCTCTTAGGGTTGTGTCCTATGTCGATCTAACGACATGATGCAATATGACATTCTTCATCATATAGCATGCTCAATATGGAAAACATCATCATATTAATGTAAACGTCACGCAATCATCATACTCATCATAATGCCACAAAGTGCATCAAACATATCAAGTACAACATTCATCAAAATATATATATACTGAGCACATCATCAAGTATCGTAACCTACACATCATCACAACTCATACATCATCATAACTCATATATCGCATCGTACGACATAGTTCATACATCATCGTAACTCATACAATTTTTTTAGCCTATCCTATAGTAAGACCACTTACCTGGTTGGCCTTAGCCGAAGTATTCCCTAATTTATTTAACGTAAGCTCTCGTTCCTCGAGAACTACACCAAATGTTGCCAAGGTTTGCTTCCTATCGCATCGTTCGTCACCTTTTGTTAGTATTTCACATTTTAATGAATAATTCAACTAATAGTGTGAAATACGGCTCTAAACGGTCTCAATAAAAGTCGAGTTCCATGTTTTCATTGTTTCTCAATTATATAGGATAATAAAACTTAAAACTTAAATTAAAGATATGTCAATATTATTAATATTTCAAGCAGCTTGCATAATTCAACCTTTAATGTTATATCCTATAGATACAAATATATAATAGTTTCTTATATCTTTCATTTTCCTTCTCTCACTTTATTTCTCTTCAATGTTATATTTTAATTCGGTTTATCGTACTTGTCATCTGAACAGTACTTAACAATTTCAAACGGTTCTAATTTTCTTTTCTTTCCTAAAATCTTTCCTTTTGTATTGTTTGTTTTGTTTTTTTTTTCTTTTACCTCTATTTTTTTTTCTTTTGTAAGCACTTCAATTCTACCTCCATATCTAATTATTTTAAGCAATTTAAATCTAATTCTTTTAATCGGTTTATTACCGGAGTTTAATTCTATAATTCTTTTAAGCAGTTTCTTACTGGGTTAACTCTAGGTTTAATTCTCTAAATAGTTTAATTTTGTTTGGTTTAATTATATTACAGATTTTGTTTGGCTTTACTATTTTTCCTCTCTATCCATGTATTGTTTTTTTTTTTATTATTTGATTTGTTTTTCCTATCTTCCTCTCTTTATCTGTCTTTCTTTCTTCATCTGGTTTCTAAATCTTCCTTTTTTTTTGTTTTTATTTATTTGAATAGGTTTTCCAGATCTTCCTCTTCCTATTATTCCTCTGTTTTCCCAATCTTCCATCTTCCTCTCTTTATCGGTTTTTTTTTTTTCATCCAGTTTCCAAATCTTCCTTTCTTTTTTTATTTTTTATTTTTATTTGAATAGGTTTTCAAGATCTTCCTTTTTCCTATATTCTCTATTTCTTATCTATCTATTTTTTTTTCTGACCAATTTTAATGAACTCTTGCATGATAAATAATTTCTAATTCAGATCGTTACAACAGATAATTTCTAAATTTCGAACTTTGCTAATATCCTTCATAAAAAAGAGAGTAAATCTGACTACTAACCTTTTTCAGATGACATCTCTCTTCCTTCATCTGCCTACCATCTTTCCACCTCCTGCTCATCTCTCCATTCTAACCATCTCTCCATCATTATTCTCTAACCATCTCTCCATTATCTTTCTAACCATTCCTCCATCATTATTGTCTAATCATCTCTTCATTATCTTTCTGTTTCTCTTTTGTTTGATGGATCATTGATCCTAATGAGGGAGGCATTTTAGGGAGGGGAGGAGAGATTTACACCTCATCTCTTTGTTACTCTAGGTAACACATACTCGTGGATATTTATATTAATATCATTTTCACGCTCTTAGGGTTGTGTCCTATGTCGATCTAACGACACGATGCAATATAGCACTCATCATCATATAGCATGCTCAATATGGAAAACATCATCACATTAAGTAAACATCATGCAATCATCATACTCATCATATTACCACAAAGTGCGTCAAACATATCAAGTATGTCATTCATCATAATATGTATATACTGCACACATCATCAAGCATCGTAATCCACACATCATCATAACTCATACAATTTTTTTAGCCTATCCTATAGTAAGGCCACTTACTTGGTTGGCCTTGGCCGAAGTACTCTCCAAATAGCTAAACGTAAGCTCCCATTCCGTGAGAGCTGCTTCCTACGTCGCCGGGGTTTGTTTCCTATCACACCGTTCACCACTTTTCATTAGTATTTCACAATTAATTTACCTATAATTCAATAAATGTGAAATACGGCTTTAAACGGCCTCGGATACCTTAATCAGAGCCGAAAACAGATCCGGGAGGGTCGAAATAGTAGAAACCGGGCAGAAAATAGGTGAGTTGAGCCAAACAGTCGCTGTAAGCCGCCGGAGGGAGCCCGAGCCGTTTGCGCCGAACCGAGCCAAGGGATTGCTTGCGCCGCTATGTGACACGTGGCAACAGTAGAGCAAGCCACGTCGTGTGGTAGCGTCGGGTCGAAGCACGGGTCGCAGTCTAGGTTCGGGTCGTGGTCTGGGTCGCGGGTTGCAAAGGCTACTGGGCCATTAGGCCACAAGATTTTTGGGTTGCAGGCCGCCTCGATTGGACCGTGGGTCTGGTCTCGGGTTGGTTCAACTAAACCGTAGCTTCTGGGCTGGTCTGAGGTATGGGCTGCTGTAGTTGGACTGGGCCGAAGGCAGAGGCCAAGGGAAAGGATGGGCTGACTCTCTCGGGTTTTGGGTTCGGGTTGACCCGGATCTGTGGATCTCGTCTTCCTTACCCGACTTCGGCCGATTTTCTGGCGAGTTTTCTCTCTCCTTCCCGCGGCGTTTCCGTTGCCAATTTCGGTCCTCTCTCTTCCTCTTCCTCTTTATTTGTTGTCCTTCTTTCTTTTCTGGGAGTTTTGTGGCCTAAAGGTTCCTAAAACCACAGATCTAAGAACGATTAGAAAAACCCAATTTTTTGACCTCGGTTACTGATGACGGCGCTTACAAAAAAGCACAAAACGCACCTTGAGTTGTCGTGCTTTCGTTAGGGACCCTTCTCGTGGTGGTAACAGGTCGTTTGGTATCGGTTTGAGGGTGGTTTGAGGGTTCGTTGGAGAAACTGGACACTCGCCGACGTTTGTCCGAAATCTCTCTTTTGTAATTTTCTGTCTTTTCTCCCTTTGCAGGTATCCTGAAGGTGCTGGGAGTCGTGGGCTGAAGGCTGGGTGTGCTGTGGCCGCCATTTCGCGTGGGGTCCGCGAAACTCGGCGGTCGCCGGAAAACTCCCGGGTTTTTCGGCGACTGAGTTTTTTTCTTTTTTCTTTTCTTTCTTTCCCAGGTCGTTACACTCACTTTCCTGCTATCCCTAGCTCCCAGGCCCAACCTCTTTCCTCTATTCCTATTTCAAATTTCTTGGAACTACATCTTCATCATATTGATTCATCCCCCCTACCACTTCATCACCGCACATTCCTCGATCCAGTTCATCCCCGTGTGATATTTGTTCTGACCTTGTAGATGAGTTTGTACAGGTTGATACTTCTCTTGCAGGTTCCACTTTGCCACCCTCGACTTCTAATTCGACCTCTATTGAACCTCCTGTTGATTTCTCTTCTTTGGGCACTCATCCTATGATCACACGAGCCAAAGCTGGTATATTCAAGACTCGTCATCCAGCAAATCTTGGTATTTTGGGCTCATCTGGACTTCTTTCTGCTCTTTTTGCATCCACTGAGCCAAAAGGATTCAAATCTGCGGCTAAGAATCCTGCTTGGGTGGCTGCCATGGATGAAGAAATTCGAGCGTTACAACAAAATGATACTTGGACTTTGGTTCCTCACCCTACCAACACCAACATCGTGGGCTCTAAATGGGTGTTTCGTATTAAATATTTGCCTGATGGATAAGTCGAGCGTTTCAAGGCTCGTCTTGTTGCCAAAGGTTATACTCAGATTCCTGGTCTTGACTACACTGACACTTTCAGTCCGGTTGTCAAAGCTACCACTGTCCGTGTTGTGTTTTCTATTGCAGTCACAAATAAATGGCCTCTTCGACAACTTGATGTGAAGAATGCTTTTCTCAATGGAACTCTTATTGAACATGTTCATATGGAACAACCTCCTGGGTATATTGATCCTCGATTTTCCACTGATGTTTGTCTATTAAAGAAAGCCCTCTATGGCTTAAAGCAAGCTCCTCGTGCTTGGTTTCAGCGTTTTAGCTCATTTCTTCTCACACTTGGGTTTTCTTGCAGTCGCGCTGACACGTCCCTTTTTGTCTTTCATCAGCAATCTAACCTTATCTATTTGCTTCTTTATGTTGATGACATTATTGTTACCGGCAACAACTCATCTCTTATTGACAGCTTTACTCGCAAGCTTCATTCTGAGTTTGCTACCAAAGATTTGGGTTCTCTCAGTTACTTTCTTGGTCTTGAAGCCTCACCCACTCCTGATGATCTCTTTATTAGTCAGTTAAAATATGCTCGAGATATTCTTACTCGTGCTCAGTTGCTCGATAGCAAACCAGTCCACACTCCCATGGTTGTTTCTCAACACCTGACTGCTGATGGTTCTCCTTTCTCTGATCTTACTCTCTATAGATCTCTTGTTGGCGCCCTTAAGTACTTGACTATTACGCGTCCAGATATTGCCTATGCTGTCAATTCTGTCACTTAATTCTTGCATGCCCCTACTGCAGATCACTTTCTTGCTGTCAAACGTATTCTTCGCTATGTCAAAGGAACACTCCACTTTGGTCTTACCTTTCGTCCATCCACTGTTCCTAGTACGCTAGTCGCTTATTCGGATGCTGACTGGGCTGGTTGTCCCGATACTCGTCGTTCTACATCCGGCTATTCTATTTATCTTGGTAACAATCTCGTTTCTTGGAGTGCCAAAAAGCAACCTACTGTCTCACGCTCCAGCTGTGAATCTGAGTATCGTGCTCTTACCACAACTGCTGCTGAACTTCTTTGGGTTACGCATCTTTTGCATGACCTCAAGGTCCCTATTTCACAGTAGCCCTTACTCTTATGAGACAACAAAAGTGCTATTTTTTTGAGCTCTAATCCCGTTTCTCACAAGCGGGCCAAACATGTTGAACTAGATTACCATTTCCTTCGAGAACTTGTTATCGCTGGCAAACTTCGCACACAAATGTACCCTCTCATCTCCAAGTTGCTGACATCTTCACAAAGAGTATTTCTCGACCTCTCTTTGAATTTTTCAGATCCAAGCTTCACGTTCGTTCAAATTCGACGCTCAGCTTGCGGGGGGTGTTAAGGATAGTTGACAGTTCATTATAAGGCAAATATCTATATTTGCCTTACATTACGGGTTACCATATTTTCCCTTTTATTAAAGGCAAATATATTGTATTTATTTATTATTATTTCCTTTTATTACTATTTCCATATTATTTGTAATTTACCATATTTCTGTATTCTGTAAATGATTATAAATAAGAAAACTCTCACCCCCATTTAGGTGTGGTGGATTCAGCAAACATTCACAGGTTTTCTTGTAGTCGCGCTGACACGTCCCTTTTTGTCTTTCATCATCAATCTAACCTTATCTATTTTCTTCTTTATGTTGATGACATTATTGTTACCGGCAACAACTCATCTCTTATTGACAGCTTTACTCGCAAGCTTCATTCTGAGTTTGCTACCAAAGATTTGGGTTCTCTCAGTTACTTTCTTGGTCTTGAAGCCTCACCCACTCCTAATGATCTCTTTATTAGTCAGTTAAAATATGCTCGAGATATTCTTACTCGTGCTCAGTTGCTCGATAGCAAACCAGTCCACACTCCCATGGTTGTTTCTCAACACCTGACTGCTGATGGTTCTCCTTTCTCTGATCTTACTCTCTATACATCTCTTGTTGGCGCCCTTAAGTACTTGACTATTACGCGTCCAGATATTGCCTATGCTGTCAATTCTGTCAATTAATTCTTGCATGCCCATACTGCAGATCACTTTCTTGCTGTCAAACGTATTCTTCGCTATGTCAAAGGAACACTCCACTTTGGTCTTACCTTTCGTCCATCCACTGTTCCTAGTACGCTAGTCGCTTATTCGGATGCTGACTGGGCTGGTTGTCCCGATACCCGTCGTTCTACATCCGGCTATTCTATTTATCTTGGTAACAATCTCGTTTCTTGGAGTGCCAAAAAGCAACCTACTGTCTCACGCTCCAGCTGTGAATCTGAGTATCGTGCTCTTGCCACAACTGCTGCTGAACTTCTTTGGGTTACACATCTTTTGCATGACCTCAAGGTCCCTATTTCACAACAACTTCTACTCTTATGTGACAACAAAAGTGCTATTTTTTTTAGCTCTAATCTCGTTTCTCACAAACAGGCCAACACATGTTGAACTAAATTATCATTTTCTTCGAGAACTTATTATCGCTGGCAAACTTTGCACACGATATGTACCCTCTCATCTCCAAGTTGCTGACATCTACACAAAAAGTATTTCTCGACCTCTCTTTAAATTTTTCAGATTCAAGCTTCACGTTCATTCAAATCCGACGCTCAGCTTGCGGGGGAATGGGGGGGGGGGGGGGGAGTCTTAAGAATAGTTGACCATAAGGTAAATATCTAGATATTTGCCTTACATTACCGCTTACCATATTTGCCCTTTTATTAAAGGAAAATATATTGTATTCATTTATTATTCTTTCCTTTTACTTTTATTTCCATATTATTTGTAATTTACCATATTTCTATGTTCTGTAAATGATTATAAATAAGAGAATTCTCACCACCATTTAAGAGCGGTAGATTCAGCAAATATTTACAAATAGATTGTCTTGATTAATTGAATATGTATAAAAGTTATAATGTATAACGAGGTTGCGCCTCACTTATGTGTAATATACCCAAATTGAAAAATGATTGACAAATGAAAATTAAATTTAAAGTGAAAAATGTTATTTATTTGTATGTAATTTTAATTATACTCTAATGTAAAACGAATTATAATTGTTTGATTATCCGACATTTTATTAAAATTCATCTCAAAGCCTTTGACACCCTTTTATTTTTTATTATTTTTGTTTTGTTTTGTTTTATTTATTTATTTATTTATTTATTTATTATTGTTTTTTTTTCATTGCTCTCACGTTAGGATTGAAATGTTATGTTATTTTATTATTATAATTAAGCTAAATTAATAAAAATACTCCTAGATTTTGTGATTTATTTTAAAATTATCTCTAAATTTTCAAAAGTTTTAATGATATCTTAAACTTAATTTTTTTTAACATCTCTGTTAGATAAATAAAAACTATTAGTATTTTGTTTGAAAAATTTAATGTTATTTTAGAAAGTTTAGAAGTATTTTTAATAGTAAAAATATTTTTTATTATTTTTTTTTAATATAGAGGTGTTTTTTCTTAAAAAAGTTTAAAAAGTGTTTTTTTTTTGGAAGTTTTGAAATAAAGTTTAAAAATATTTTAAAGATTTTTTTTTTTTAAAAAAAATTTAAGATATTATTAAGACTTAAAAAAAAAAAAGTTTAATATTAGTTTGTAAAGTTTCTACTTAATTGGTTAAAATTATATTCTACTGACTAAAATATTTCAAATCTTCAAAAAAAAAAAAAAAAAAAAAAAAAAAAAAAAAAAAAAAAAAAAAAAAAAATTCCAACAAAGGTATAAAAAGAACTGATTAAAACTCTTATCTATTTTCTAAAAGTTAAAAAGATTTATTTTTTGTCGAATTAATAATTTTATTTTTAATCAATATGTCACGGCCTATTAAACAAAAATTGTAAAATGGAAAAATAGAAAAATAATACAGAAGTATGGTCCCGGCGGGGCTCGAACCCGCGACCTTCGGCTCATAAGACCAACGCTCTAACCAACTGAGCTACGGGACCTGTACGTTTAATAACATTAAGAAATATAATTCATCAAAGAATATCCTTTTACAATTTAGCAATAACTATATAATATGTTAATATAATTGGCTAAATTCAATATTATATTTAATTTTGTATAAACATTTCAAACTTACCATCCAGTAAAAATTCTATGAAAAGTTACTGGACTAATTTAGTAAATTACTCATGTTTTTACTTTTTTGGTGATTAATTCATTGTTTTCCATTAAGAATGTGTTTGTTAACTTCGAGAATAGATTTTCGAGTGGATAAAAAGAATGACTTTAGAGATAATTTATTTAATATGATTGCATGGATTAAACCTTAACTCTAACCCTAAAACCAAATTAATTGAAACTAAGCTTAAAATTAGACTAAATTCACAATTAACGACTCGAAATTTTCTACTTAATTTAAGGTCGCTATTGTATACCTATTATAAACATTGAATACGGAAATATTCATTTAAACTTTCATAAAACATAACCTTCAGCTTAAAACATAGTCATGGATTTACGTGTTTCGAAAACCCCTTTAAAAATGACAAACAAAAGGCTAAATAAAATAAATAAATGTTTAAATTAAAAACATCCTATCCTAGTCTAAGTCTAAGAAAATAAATACGACTTGTAACGACCCTAAAATTCTCCTATTTAATCTAAGGTCATTACTATATATCTTAAATGCGGAATTTACCTTAACGACCCTTCCTTTGATGCGAAATTTAAAGTAAATGGCTCTTATCATAAATGCAACATCAACTTATCATTCATGACCATGTGAAAAGGGAATACAAGGGAAAGAAAGGAAAAACAATTCTGAATTAAACATCCTATATTAACCTATACTTTATTAATCCAATTACAATTCAACCTATATTAACCTATAATTTAACGTGGAGTAATCTGCTAGACCAATTTTGTTTTTATTCACTTTTTTTTTTTTGTAATTTTTTTTCGGATGGAGGTTGAGAAAGATAAATGGGAAAGGCCCCGAGAGAGAAGTGAAGATAAATTTATTTTTTCTTGATGTAATAATACTTTTTATTTATTTATTTATTTATTTTTGGACTATTACAAATAATAGGCTCAGTCTTGAATGTTTTGGTGCTCTTCCATTTTGTCTACATCGTTTAATATATTAAAATTTAGTAACAATAAACTTAAATAATATATCAATTGTTATATTCTAGTGTCGAAAATTAATACTCATACTAAGTATAAAACCGTAAAGAATAGGATAGAAACTAATTCCAAATGGTACAAAATACATGTGACGGGTACAAAAGAGTCGAGGGGCTCTGATTCACAGAAAAAGTCGAGAGGCTCTGATTCGCGAAAAGAGTCGAGAAAGGCACTTGGGGGTGGAGTAGTCAGTTTTGATCGGTGTTATATTTTCTAATTTTCTTCTATTTAATTTTGAAATTGTTACTATGATTTATTGCATGTTATAAGTTTTTTTTTTTTTTTTTTTTTTTAATTGTTTATGGTTATTTCTTGAATTATTTATTGTATTAATTATAATCTTTACGCTTAAATATTTTATTGTTAAAATCCTATTCACCCCTCTAGAGTTTCCATACAGATCTAACATCTCTTCTATAAACGACTTAGATCAAACATTTTCGAATCAGAGCCCCTCGACTCTTTCCTCGAATCAGAGCCCCTCGACTAGACCACTCTTCTTACGAGTTTACGAGTTCAAGAGCAGACTCAATCCTTCCCACGGTTCAGGATCAAACTGATACAAGACTCAATCTTTTCCACGGCTCATGATCAAATCGATACAAGACTCTGAATTTTGTAGAAATATACTACCACTCGAATAAGATGAAGAGAAATAAAATTGGAAGCTTGAAGAGAAATAAAATTGGAAGCTTTGGAGAGTAATAAAATGGGAAGCTTTGGAGAGCAATAAGGGAGGTGTAACCGTTAGGTTAAATATATATATATATATATTAAAATAAAAATAATAAAATAAGGAAGGAAAAAAAAAAAAAAAAAACTGACCACCTCTCCTTGCCTTTCTCTTCGGATTAGAGCCCAACTGATAGAACACTACTTTTCGTGGAGTTCTAGAGCCCAACTGATAGAACACTACTTTTCGTGGAGTTCAAGAGCAAACTCAATTCTTGATACAAGATTCAATCATTTTCATGAATTCAATCATTTCCATGGCTCAAGATCAGATCAAACCTGTACGAACTGTTTTTCACTTTTGTAGGACACACCTAAATGAAATAAAATTGGAAGCAATAAGGGAGGTGTAAAGCACAAAATATATATATATATATATATATATTAAAATAAAAATAATAAAATAAAGAAAAATAAAAAAACTGACGACCTCTCCTTTAAATCTCTCCCCCACTTCCCTGACATACCTCTCTCCTTCAATATCAATAATTCGCAAATAAAATAGAAAGAGAAAGAAAGATTTTCGGTAAAGAAAAAGGTTGAGAAATGTTAGGCAATAATGGAGGAAAAGATTAGTAGTTAGATTTAACGTTTCTCTGAAATATTAATCTATTGCAATTATTTCTAGTTATAAATTAAGATCCTACCCAAAAAAAAAAAAAGTCAAATAAAATGGGCTAGAATTGTAACGTCCCTCATTTTTCTGTACCCTAACTAGCGACGTTACCTTATACTCGTCAAATCAACAGGTCAAGAGTTCACGTGGGACAGTCTCAATAACGAAAATGCATTCATCAATACAAGTAGTTCATACCTAGGAAAAAAATTGCGACAACCTAGCCTAGAAGTAAACAACAGAGAACTAGAGGAAACAATCGCAAAACTATGAACTCGAAAGAATCCAACAGGCGCCTACGACACTACAGACTCTCCTCAGGATTTCCATGGCCCTTCGCATCATCCACCGTCACCCGTACATGGGAGCCTTGCCCTTACCTGAAAATATTGGTAGCACGTGGCTTGAGTATTCTATAAAATACTCAGTAAGTCGCCCCACTGTTGGGGTTAAGCATATATTCATACACACAATACAACTACAAGTCGCACACGATACACAAACATGACGCACACAACACATACTTGTCAGACAGAATACCCATACATGTAGCACATCATAACCATACATGTAGCACATCATAACCATACATGCCGCACAATGTGAGGAGAACGAAACGGAGAGAGGGGTCTGTCTTCCATTCCTTCCCATGGCCTTAGGCCCTTGCTTTGTCCGGGCGGGGGTGGATGCATGGTAATTCCCCACACATGGCCCACGTGCGTGACTGTGGGCCCACCAGGCAAGCTCGCAAGCGAACTCCCTAGGCCTGGCTTGGTCGGGTATGTATGACATACAATACCGGACGCCACGGACAAAGGAGGGCCTGCATGATATCGTGGCGAACACAATATCGAATATACGCATCCATACCATCAGTAGCATAACGGGGGAGTGCCCCAGGTACATAACCATAGCGTGCATGAAGTTCTTAAGATTTACCTCCATGGCATTACACATATGACGCTCCATCCCCTCGCCGCATTACATAGCATAACAGGATCCACATTAGGCAAGCATAACATAGCATAACCGGGTCCACATTGGGCAAGCATACCCTAGCCTACTAGTCATCTCATTCATGGCATGTGGGGTTCTCATTACAATCATGACATGTCAATCAAGCTCATCATACATACAGGGCGATGGCTCCGGAAGGGTCGAAAACCTAGGAATCGGTATACTATTCGGATGTCAGCCGCCACGAAACGAGGGTGGGAATGGCTTCGGAAGGGTCGAAAACCTAGGAATCGGTATACTATTCGGATGTCGAGCCACCAAGCCGCACTTAGCCGAGCCGGAGGTTCGCGAAGCCGCCGATGGAGCAGAAACCAATGGTTGCGACAAGCGGCTGCACACTGGCTGAGACGTCTCGCGGAATGCCGAGGGTCGACCCATGCCTGCGCTGCGTCTTCCCCGTCCGAAAGTCCCAATGGTCCAAAATGCAGAGCTTGGCTACTGTCGCCGGTGGATGCGTCGTTGTTCGCCCGTTCTCCGGTAGCACGTCGGCTTCCTCTTGCTTCGAACCCCACTGGCACTCCCCTCTCCCTAAGGGAGGCGGCCACCCCTAGGGTTTACGGGAGTCGGAGTGGATCCCGCCGAAAATCTCGTGATTTTCGGCGGGCTTTCCTTCTTTTTTTTTCTCTCTCCTCTCTCCTCAGAAGGTGTAACGTTACATCACCCCCCCTACGAAGACCTTTCGTCCTCGAAAGGATTGACATCTACAAACAACTCTGGGTACTTCTCCCTCATCTCATCCTCTCGTTCCCAGGTGGTCTCCTCTGCTGATTGGTTCCCCCACCACACCTTGACAAACGCAATTTCCCTGGTGCGCAAGGTCTTTACCTTGCGAGCTAGGACCCCCACTGGTTTCTCCTCGTAGCTTAAGTCTTTGGTCACGGCCAGAGTCGAATAATCTATCACGTGCGTGGGGTTTGCTAAGTACTTGCGAAGGGTCGATACATGGAACACGTTGTGTATGGATGAGAGAGACGGGGGTAGGGCTAATCTATACACAACGGGTTCGATTCGCTCCAAAATCTCGAAGGGTCCTATGAAGCGCGGACTCAATTTTTCCTTGCGTCCGAACCTTAGAACGCCCTTCATGGAGGCCACCTTCAGGAATACCATGTCACCCACTTCGAACTCCAGGTTTCTTCGTCTCGAGTCCGCGTAACTCTTCTGTCTATTTTGAGCAGTGCGCACCCTCCCCCTGATCTGTTGCATCGCCTCGTTGGTGACTTGGACCAGCTCCGGGCCCATCAGTTTCCGTTCCCCTACCTCGCCCCAGCATAATGGTGTCCTACACTGCCTTCCATACAATGCCTCGTACGGTGCCATACCAATTGTCGCCTGGTAGCTGTTATTGTAAGCGAATTCCATAAGGTGCAATTTCGAGTCCCAACTCCCAGAGAAATCCAGTACACAGGCCCGCAACATGTCCTCTAGAACTTGGTTCAAGCGTTCCGTTTGGCCATCAGTCTGTGGGTGATACGCTGTACTGAAGTCCAGTCGAGTGCCCAACGCCTTTTGGAGTCCGCGCCAAAATGCCAAAGTAAACCGTGGGTCTCGGTCTGATACGATCGACATAGGGACCCCATGCAACCTGACGATTTCCTTCATGTACAGTTGTGCCCACATGTCCACCGTATAGGTGGCCTTGCCGGGGAGGAAATGTGCTGACTTCGTCAATCTGTCCACGACCACCCATATGACCGTGTAACCCTTTAGCGTCTTGGGCAGGCCCACTATAAAATTCATGTCGATGTCCTCCCACTTCCACTCCGGTATGTTGAGGGGCTGTAGTAATCTTGCTGGTCTCTGTCTGGGTGCTTTAACCTGTTGGCAAACAAAGCATCTGCTGACGAACCCCGCAATATCTTTCTTCATACCACACCACCAGAAGTGGGGTCTGAGGTCCTGATACATCTTCGTGCCGCCAGGGTGCATGGCAAATGGGGAGTTATGCGCTTCACTAAGGATTTCACCCCTCAATTCCTCTATCGCCGGTATACACAAGCGACCGTGGTACAGTAACCCACCTTCCGCTGCCTTGGAGTACCCACCCGCTGGTTTTGTTTCCATTTCATTAAGTACCCTAGCTAAACCGGAGTCCCTTGCCTGCGCCTCAATGATTCTCTGTCGAAGGGTGGGTTGCACCGTTAGTCGAGCCAGTTGCGCCTTAATACCCTCTAGAGCTACTGCTATCCCCGCTCGCTCGAAGTCTACCTGCACTCGGGATTCTTTCGTGATTAGCGCCGACGAATGCGCTGCCTTCCTACTCAGGGCATTTACGACCACGTTGGCCTTCCCGGGGTGGTACTGAATATCTATATCATAATCCTTGACTAGCTCGAGCCACCTTCGTTGCCTCATATTTAATTCCTTCTGGGTGAAGAAGTACTTTAGGCTCTTATGGTCGGTATAGATTTGAGTCCTCTCCCCATACAGGTAGTGTCGCCATATTTTTAACACGAAGATTACTGCTGCTAGTTCCAAGTCGTGCACGGGGTAGTTCTTTTCATAGTCCTTCAGTTGTCTGGATGCGTAGGCAATAACCCTCCCACGTTGCATCAACACGCACCCTAGGCCCTTTTTGGAAGCATCACTGAAAATGACGTAGTTCCCTGTACCATCGGGCATTGTGAGCACGGGCGCGGTCGCCAGTCTCTCCTTCAGGTCCTGAAAGCTTGCCTCGTACTCCTCGGTCCATACGAACGCTGTAGCCTTTCGAGTCAGTCGTGAGAGAGGTGCCGCTATCTTGGAGAAGTCCTGCACGAAGCGGCGGTAGTAACCTGCCAAACCCAGAAAACTCCGTACCTCAGTTACAGTAGTTGGACGGGCCCAGCCAGTGACCGCCTCCACCTTGGCAGGGTCCACTGACACTCCTTCTGCCGATATCACATGTCCGAGGAATGAGACTTCGCGTAACCAAAACTCACATTTTGAGAACTTGGCATACAGCCTGTTTTCCCTCAAGACTGTCAAGGCCTTCCTCAGGTGTGTTTGATGCTCCTGATCTGTTCTTGAAGATAGCAGGATGTCATCTATGAATACAATGACAAAGGTATCCAAATATTCCTTGAACACCCAATTCATCAGCTCCATAAACACTGCAGGAGCATTGGTGAGTCCGAACGATATTACTACAAACTCATAATGGCCATACCTTGTTCTAAAAGCTGTTTTTGGCACATCCTCGTTTTTTATCTTGATCTGGTGGTAACCTGAACGAAGGTCGATCTTTGAAAACACCGTGGCCTCTCTGAGCTGATCAAATAAGTCTTCGATGCGTGGGAGGGGGTACCTGTTCTTCACTGTCCTCTTATTCAGTTCCCTATAATCGACGCACAAGCGCATGGAACCGTCTTTTTTCTTGACGAATAACACCGGTGCGCCCCAAGGCAACACGCTCGGTCTGATAAACCCCTTGTCTAGCAGCTCTTGTAGTTGCACCTTAAGTTCCTTCAGCTCTGCTGGTGCCATGCGGTACGGTGCCTTGGATATGGGGCCGGTCCCTGGTTCCAGTTCTATAGCGAAGTCGACATCTCGCGATGGGGGAGTCCCCCGCAGGTCCTCTGGAAACACATCTGGGAACTCACTCACTATAGGCAACTCGGTTAGGGGGACGCCTTCTTCCTTGATCCTTGCCACGCTGGCTAGTATCGCCTAGGCCCCGTGCCGGACCAACTTCTTCGCTTTCATCATCCATATCACCTTGGGCATCGTACCCATACTAGTGCCCTTGAACCTGAACCTGGTCCTCGACGGTGGTGTGAAAATGACCTCCTTCTTGTGACAGTTTATGCTAGCATGGTTTTCCGTTAACCAGTCCATGCCTAGGATTACATTGTACACGGTCATATCGACCACCATCAAGTCCACACCCAAGCTAACCCCTGATATCACTACATGACCATCTTTTACCCTATAGGCGGCGACCATATCCACCCCTGCCGGGGTGCCTACTAGAAAATCGTGTAACAAGGGTTCTAACACTATCCCTGCTTGACCAACAAAATCAGTGGAAATAAAGGAGTGCGTAGATCCGGAGTCAAACAACGTCAAAGCAAAATGACCAAGGACGGATAGTGTACCTGTCATTGCCGCATCTGGGTTTTCCACGTCCCTGCTAGTGGAGGCATAGGCTTTCACTGGAGGACGGTTCTGGGTGGGGGCATCTGCTATGCGTAGTGGCCTTTGCTGGCCCCCGGTGTCATTGACACGGCCCCCCGGGTAGTCTCTGGCCAAGTGACCCTCCTTCCCGCATCAGAAGCAGGCCCCGGAGCGAGCTAGGCACCGCCCCCAATGGGTCTTCCCACACTCGCTGCACTTGGGTCGATCGTCTGCCCTACCCTCTCTTCCCTGTTGGCCTCGCCTGGGATCGCGGCTCCGTCTGTCTGGTCGTCTCGGCGGTGGCGATGAGAATGAATCGCGGCGCCGTCTGGCTGGTCGCCGCGGGGGTGGCGATGAGGATGAATCATGGCGGTCACCCCAGTCACGGCGTTGCCTTCGTCTCTCGGTTGGTGAGCGGGACCCACAACGGTCATCTCGGTCACTGTGTCGTTTCTGTCTCTGGGTCGACGAGCGGGATTCGCTCGGTTGATCGGTCCCCTCCATGGCCCGTGCTACTCTCATCGCGTCAGCGTAAGTCGCAGGTGCTATCGCTTCAACCACGTTACGTATCTTCTGATCCAGCCCCAGCACAAACCGGCGGGCTGTCTTGTAGTCGATGTCCACCAAGTTCGGGGCGAAGCATTTCAACTTGGCGAACTCTCTGGCATAGGCAGTAACCGAACGCCCTCTCTGTTTCAGGTGAGTGAATTCGTGATGCTTGCGGGTCTGGACGTCCTCTGGGTAGTACGCCTCTGCAAAGGCCTCCTTAAATTCTGTCCATGAAATTCTGCCCCCCCGGGTCTAATAAGCTCCCGGGTGGAGCACCACCATACTTGAGCATCGGCACACAACATGAATGCTGCGCATTCCACCTTTTGATCTTCGGGACAGTTTGTCAGCCTGAATACGGTCTCTATGGAACTCAGCCACAACTGTGCCTCGGTCGGGGCGTCAGAGGTCCCCTTGAAGGTCTGTGGGTCACCTCGCTTAAAATCTCACCTCGCTTAAAATCCCGCAGGCTCCTGGCTTCCCTGGTGGTGGCGGAGTCATTCGCAGGCTGGTCACCGGACAGGTTTCGTACTACGACCCGCAATACGTTGACCAACTCCGCCGCTGAGTCTCGGGCAGGCTGGGGTGTCGTCGGCCACGGGCACGTCACCGTTACGTCGGGCCCCTCCCCGGTGTCCTCGCGGCCGGGACCCCGTCTCCTCACGCTCCTACCCCTAACTGGGATTCTCCTCCTAGTACTTCCTCCTCGCGTTCTGGGTGGCATGTCTACCCCTGGCAATAGCGATGAGGTTACATACTGTTCTTCCCACTTCTATGAACAATCACAAGAGCATAAGTCGCGTACACACGCAATGGCATTAGCCGGACACACACACAAGCATAAATCTGGCGCATCATGGAACATATCAACATGAGGACGAATGCGTACATCCGTAATTCTCTCCTACACTATATACACATACCTGACGGTGACGGTGCGGTTGCTGGAGGACCATGGAAGTGCCCTTAGGCCTATATCGTAGACCAGTCTACAAGATCTGTGACCTAGGGCTCTGATACCAACTGTAACGCCCCTAATTTTTCTGTACCCTAACTAGCGACGTTACCTTATACTCGACGTTACCTTATAAAGGGTGATTTGTTCTCCTCCCCAACCAATGTGGGACATCACAATCACCCCCCTTCGGGGCCCAGCGTCCTCGCTGGCACTCGTTCCTTTATCGAATCGATGTGGGACCGCCCCCAAATCCACCCCCCTTTGGAGTCTAGCGTCCTTACTGGCACACCGCCTCGTGTCTACCCCCCTTCGGGGAACAGTGAGAAGGCCGGCACATCGTCCGGTGACTGGCTTTGATACCATTTGTAACGACCCAGATCCACTGCTAGCAGATATTGTCCTCTTTGGACTTTCCCTTTTGGGCTTCCCCTCAAGGCTTTAAAACGCGTCTTCTAGGGGAAGGTTTCCACACCCTTATAAAGGGTGATTTGTTCTCCTCCCCAACCAATGTGGGACATCACAATCCACCCCGACCACACCCTTATAAAGGCTGATTTGTTCTCCTCCCCAACCAATGTGGGACATCACAAGAATACTCTCTCACCAAAATTAAAAGAAAGAAAAAAAAAAAAAAAAAATAGATAAGAAAGTGAGGAAAATTTGAAAACAAATTCAAATGAGAGAAAGAAATACTAAGATTTGGAAAATAGAATGAGGAGAGAGAAAAAAAGAAAGAAATACATAGAGGAAGATTGAGAAACAAATCAAATAAAAAAAATACTAAGATTTAGAAAATATGATGAAAAGAGAAAAAAAATATTAAGGTAAACGTCGTGCAATCATCATACTCATCATATTGCCACAAAGTGCATCAAACATATCAAGTTCGTCATTCATCAAAATATATATATACTGCACACATCATCAAGTATCGTAACCCACACATCATCAAGTATCGTAACCCACACATCATCATAACTCATACATCATCATAACTCATATACCGCATCGTACGACATAGTTCATACATCATCATACCTCATATAATTTTTAGCCTATCCTATTAAGGCCATTTACTTGGTTGGCCTTGGCCGAAGTACTGCCTAAATAGCTAAACGTAACCTCCCGTTCCGTGAGAGCTGCTTCCTACGTTGCTGGGGTTTGTTTCCTATCACACCGTTCACCACTTTCCGTTAGTATTTCACAATTAATTTACCTATAATTCAATAAATGTGAAATACGGCTCTTAAACGGCCTTGGATACCTTAATCGGGGTCGAAAACAGATCCAAGAGGGTCGAAACAGTGGAAACCGGGTTGAAAACAGGTGAGCCAAGCCGAACAGCCGCTGGAGGAGCCACTGGAGCGTCACTGGAGGGAGCCCAAGCCGTTTGCGCCGAGCCGTGCCGAGGGACCGCCTGCGCCGCTGTGTGACACGTGGTAGCAGCAGAGCGAGCCACGTCATGCGGTAGCGTCGCGTCGAAGCGTGGGTAGCAGTCTGGTTCGGGTCGTGGTTCGGGTCTCGGGCTGCAGAAGGCTACTGGACCAAGACTAATCGTTGGGCTTCAGCTTACTGGGCTGGGCTGCAAATGTTTGGGTTGCAGGCTGGCTCGATTGGACCGTGGGTCTAGTCTCGATTTGGTTCAACTGAACTGTAGCTTCTGGGCTGGTTTGTGGTTTGGGCTGCTGTAGTTAGGCTGGACCGAAGGCAGAGGCTGAGGGAAAGAATGGGCTGGCTCTCTCGGGTTTTGGGTTCAGGTTGACTCGGATCCATGGATCTCGTCTTCCTTACCCGACTTTAGCTGATTTTCCGGCGAGTTTTCTCTCTCCTTCTCGCGGCGTTTCCGTTGCCGATTTCGGTCCTCTTTCTTCCTTTTCCTCTTTATTTGTTGTCCTTCTTTCTTTTTTGGGAGTTTTGCGGCCTAAAAGTTCCTAAAACCACATATCTAAGAACGATTAGGAAAATCCAATTTTCCGACCTTGGTTACCGACGATGGCGCTTACGAAAAAGCACAAAACGCACCTTCAGTTATTGTGCTTTCGTTAGGGATCCTTCTCGTGGTGGTAACTGATCGTTTGGTGTCGGTTTTCGGGTGGTTTGGGGGTCTCGTCGGAGAAACTAGAAAGTCACCGATGTTTATCCGAAATCTCTCTCTCTCGTATTTTCTTTCTTTTCTCCCTTTGCTGGTATTCTGATAGGTGTTGGGAGTCGTGGGCTAAAGGCTGGGCTTGGGGTCCGCGATACTCGGCGGTCGCCGAAAAACTCACGAATTTTCCGGCGACTGTTTTTTTTATTCTTTTTCTTTTTCTTTCCCTTTTTCTTTTGTTTTCTTTTTCTTTCCCGGGTCGTTACACCTACACATGATTTGGAGCAGATAGCAGTGGTGTTCGCGGTAAAAATTTGGCGACACTACCTGTATGGCGAAAAGACTCAAATCTATACCGACCATAAAAGCTTAAAATACTTGTTCACACAAAAAGAATTGAACATGAGGCAACCTAGATGCTTAGAGCTGGTAAAAGATTACGACATAGACATCCAGTACCACCCTGAAAAAGAAAATGTAATCGCCGATGCACTGAGTCGAAAAGCAGTACACTCGTTGGCCTTTATCACAAGGGAGACACGAGTGCAAACTGATTTCGAACGAGCTGACATAGCGGTAGTAACTGAAGAAGTGGCAGCCCAAATAGCTCGACTGACAGTGCGTCCCATACTCAGACAAAGGATCATAGACTCACAACGTGAGGATCCAAGCCTAAGCAAAATTCTAGACCAATTGAAAGTAGGCCTAGTGGACAGATTTTCTAAGTCAACAGATGACGGATTATTATGTCAAGGACGTTTATGTGTGCCACCCATGAGAGAAATAAAGAATGAAATCCTAACTGAGGCACACAACTCACCCTTCTCGATACATCCAAGTGGAACAAAGATGTATCAAGACTTAAAACAACGCTTTTGGTGGCGAAGTATGAAAAAGGACATCGCAGAGTATGTGAGTAAGTATCTGGTGTGCCAACAAGTAAAATCCCCTGGGCAAAAAACCGCCGGGCTACTACAACCTTTAAGTATACCAGAATGGAAATGAAAAACATTGCCATGGATTTCATAGTAGGCCTACCCAAAACATTATAAAGGTCTATACGGTAATCTGGGTGGTCGTGGATCGTCTGACAAAGTCGGCTCACTTCCTACCGGATAAGGCAATATATACAGTAGACAATTGTGCCCAACTGTATGTGAAAGAAACTGTGAGGTTGCATGGAGTACTGGTGTCGATTGTGTCAGATCGGGACCCGCGTTTTACGTTGGCCTTTTGGCGTAGACTCCAAAGAGCGATGGGTACCCGCCTCGACTTTAGCACCGCCTTTCACCCACAAACGGATGCCCAAACGGAACGATTAAACCAAATCCTAGAAGACATGCTTCAGGCATGCGTTATGGATTTCACAGTGAATTGGGACACTAAATTGCACTTAATGGAATTCTCTTACAGCAACAGCTTCCAAGCAACCATCGGGATGACACCCTTTGAAGCGTTGTATGGAAAACAATGTAGATCCCCATTGTGCTGGGACGAAGTAGGAGAACGAGAACTTGTAGGACTCGAGCTGGTCCGCATCACCAACGAGGCGGTACAGAAAATTAGCGTAAGGATGCATATCGCACAGAGTAGGTAAAAGAGCTACGCCGACGTTAGGCGTAGGAATTTAGAGATCGAAGAGGGGGACCCAGTGTTCTTAAAAGTAGCTCCTATGAAAGGCATTTTAAGATTCAGATGAAAGGGGAAGCTAAGCCCCCAATTTATTGGACTATTCGAAATTTTAGAAAGAGTAGGTTTGGTAGCTTACAAGCTAGCTTTACCACCTTCACTTTCAAGCGTACACGATATATTTCATGTGTCCATGTTAAAGAAATATATTGCAGACCCTACACACGTAATAGACTACAAACCTCTCGAAATCGAGGAAGATTTAAGTTATGAGGAGAAATCGATTAAAATCCTAGCCCCAGAAGTGAAAGCCTTACGTAATAGAAATATAGGTTTCGTTAAGTTATTGTGGTGTAACCACCAAATCGAGGAAGCTACGTGGGAACGAGAGGAGGAAATAAAGGAAAAATATACCGAGTTGATCCATGAGTTTGAGACTTTCGAGGATGAAAGTTCTTTTTAGGGGTAGATAATGTGTTGGCAGAACCGAAAACTCCAGCGAACCACAAAGTGCGGCCGAAGGCTGGGATGGCACAGAACTCGACCCCGACCTTCAGCCACCTCAAAAGGGCCTGCAAAGAACAAAAAATAGAGAAAAACGAAGAGTAACAGAAAAATCCGACGAAACTCCAGCGAGGCCAAACCATACGAAACTGACGTCAAAACCTCCATTTTACGCAACAAAAGTAATCCCAGAACCTTTTACACACATCCGGGGTAGATTTAGACAAATCCTATACGTTGAACACCGTCGGCAAGGGAGACGGAACGTCGAATTTTCGAACTTCTTCAGATCCGGGAGTGTGAGGCCTTTACAAACCAAATTTATACAAAAAACGGGGTTAGGGGGAAGAAGAGACTCGGGAACAGAGGAAAAAGGAGGGAAAAAGAACGTCGAAACGACGTGAACGAGGAGAGAGAAAATTCGTCGGGAAAATGCGTAGGCAACCGGGTGAAGAATACGAAGTCCGACCCGAGGGTCAGATCCCGCAACCCGAACCGAACCCAATCACCTTAGGTCAGCCGAGTACTCGACGGTTCCTGCGGCCTAGTCGCTTTAGCCCAAAACGCGTAAGCCCAGTTACGGTCCAACCCGACAGCCTCGACCCGAGACCCGCAAGCCCAGTCCAAGGCTGACACGCCCAGTCTAGCCCACCTGAACTTTTCCTTCAGCCAGGCTGGCCTGTCGCCCCCGAACGACTTGTCACCCGCGAACGGCCCGAAACCCGCGAGCGATCTGATAACCCACGCCTTGACCCGAGACCCCTGCACACGCATCACCCTCTGGTTGTGCCACGTGGCATGTCCGCAGCGTGGCTCCCCTCGGCTCCGACGACTTAATCGGCTCGCCGTCGGCTTCTCGGCTCCAGCGGCTTATTCGGCTCGGGAAACCTATTTCTAGTCCGTTTGTCACCGTTCCGACCCTCCCGGACTTAGTTTCGGCCCTGTTTAAGGTAAAATAGATCATTTTAAGGTCGTATTTCACAAATTCAAGTTGGAAATAATTAGGTTTGTGAAATACTAATGAAAGTGACGGATGAACCAATAGGAATTAGTTTGTGAAATACTAACGAAAGTGACGGATGAACCAATAGGAATTAACCATCAACGAAGCGTAGATCATTCACGAGGAGCTAGGAGCTTACGTTATATTCTAGGGAGTACTTCGGCTAAGGCCTACCAAGTAAGTGGTTCACCCGTCGTAGGTTACACGTTATTTTGTATGTTGGCACGTGCCCGTGGATTTGCACGTGTCATTAAATTGTATGTTAGTTTATTGTGCTTAAGTACGTATTCATGTGAACGTGAATGTATGCTATGCATGCTGCTTAGTTTGATGTGATATGTTATGCATGTGACGATGTTCTTGAATGATTATGGCATGATTGTATGGAATATTTGAATGTAAACAACATGAATTGTATGACATGAAACACGGTAAAATATCTGGAATCATATCCCTGATAGGAATATGTATGAAATATAAATTAGAAATGAGAATCACATGAAGCATGAAACGTGACAAGGGGTTATGTTCATTAATGATAAATGTAGAAGTAGGGGAACCTCATGCATTATCATTATATGTGTTCATGTAATTCTAACGGGATTATTTATTTATTTGTCTATTTATGATTTTATTTATTTATTTTTGGGTTATTACAGTAAGAATGGGTGATGGTAAAAAACAAAACCCACTCTTTTCTTTAAAAAAAAAAAAAAAAAAAAAATTGAATCTTCATCGGGGGATTGTAACCTAAATAAGTGACAATATCTTTATTTAAATACTTTTTAACCATTTTTTTTTTTTTAAATAGAACATCAGGTGCATTTAATATGCATTTCTTTATTAAAAAATTTCAAATGGTTGATCATCCAACAACTTCAAGTAATAGCAGCTATTATCGAGAGTATGAAATATATTTTCTAAGACGCGAGTGAGATACTAACAAACAATCTCTTATTGCTTCACAGTGCAGTATGTTCACTTAGACTATTGTTTTTTCTATACGGACTTTTTCCTCATTAATAAAGAGGCTAAAACAAGCCTAATTGAAAATAAAGCTAATTATTGATTGTGTTGTAAAGATCTTTATATCCACGCTCTAATCATCCCCGACAAACTACGTGTTTCCAAAAGATTATTTATACTATGTTTAATCTTGAAGTTAGCTCTAAAAAAAATGATTAGCTATAAGAAAAATAAATACAATAGCTAAATGATGATGAATCATATGAGTCAATCATAAACTTTGTGCTTGCAGATAAAATCCCACAAGAAGGGTTAGAATGCTAGTTCCTACTCTATTGAGAGTACCAAATAAATTATTATTTGAGTCTCGGTTTTGAGCATAAATATTCCACTCACTTGTAAAAAGTGATCCTAATCCTAGGGGATGTGGCAATACATCTCAAAAATTATTCCATTGAAAATATTCTCCCCTAAATGCAAGGGTACAATCCAAACGTTGATTTTTTTTTTCGCAACTTTCTTTAAATGTATGCATCAAAAGGTGCCCGTGTTGTTCTTAAGGAATACAATTATATCCTAATCAACTGACTTTATCGACAAAGATTACTTTGTTTTTAGGTCAAGAGGTTGAGAGAGAGATCTAAAATCAAATGGTTGGTCTTATGTAATATCTTAGTATAAATGATCAGACTAAAGATCGGTATTTATTTAAACTCTTAGGATGGAGGAGTAATATATTAAATACTAACTTGACTACTTTAAATTAAATATATTTTCTTTATAGATATGCAAATATATTATTTGGGAAAATTCTCAAACTTATTATAAGTAGAACTTTTGGGTGGTACCTAAATGCTCTGATTTTCTTGGAACTCTCTTTGAACTTCTTTCTCCCCTCCCTTTTTAATTTGGACTATCACAAGTCTGGATTTTATGTTCAGAGTCATAGAAAGAAAGATCTTGAGGAATAACTTTTATGATGTTTGAATACAATAAAGACGCTTGCGAGCTACAATTTCTACCCGATAGAGCTTTTACTCTCATATTAAATGTTTGTTTTTATTTCTTAATAAAATACATTGGTTTCTAATGCTTCCGCTACACGGATGGAGAGTTTATTTCCTTGAAGAGTATCAAGCTGCAAAGCTATAGGGATGGGACTAGATTGATGTCTTCTATTTTTTAACTTTTATGCTTTTTTATGAACTTAATCATGTTGTTCTTTGACTTTATCGTTTGTTTTGCATTTGTCATTGTAAGTTGTGACTCGGTTAAGTGATTTTGGCTACTCTTTTATTGAGATTTCTTTAAATGCATGCACATTTTTATAGCTTTAAATTTACGTATAATTTCAAATATTTCAAGTCAGTGAGTGACTTTCTATGGCTTGATTCTCTCGAAAAGTGAGTCATTATAAATCTACAACCTCGTCAGATCTATCTTTTAGCTCTAAAGCATCGTGATTAGCTATTTACAAGTTCTTATCATCATCAACCTGCATACCATAGGTGCTCGAAGCACGACTCAGTCATTGAATCCAACTCATAATTCTCGTCATACCAATATGGACACTAGTATCATATTCTTTAGTAGAGTTTGGTTAGCATGTCCCTAGCAAGCCTCATAACATCAATATCATAAAAGAGGGAGAGACCCTCGTGCCTGGTAACACTCATTTACCTATATAGTCTCTTGTTCTCATCCGAAAAAGACTGATTAGTGAATGGGTAAAGATTCCCTAATTGCACCCACAAAACACTCGTATGACTCTAGTAAGGTTCATACATTTCGGGCTCAATTAAATCCATACCAACTCATAGTCATAAATATACTAATGTGGACCTCTATCAATTAAGGAAAGTTCACTATTACGAGTTAATGGGCCAATCCTCAAAGTACAAGTTATCATAAGCATAGAGCTACTTCCCCTAGAGATGATGAGTGCGGACGCGCACCGTATGATGAGCGCGAATGCACACGGTGTTCATGAGGCACATGACACTATGAACTCGGACGTCACTACAGATTAACTTGACCAGAGGGTCCAAGGGGTGTGCAAGTGCCCAGGGGATTCACACTCGCATGTGTGAGTCGTGTGTAGGGAAGTACTACACATCCAATTTGTCCGAGACTGAAGACCACCCTTAAGATGATTAGAGATAGGTCCCTAATTCATGATTGCATGTGTTTGCATTAACATGGCCCCTATAGTAGGGTCACTTACTGAGTATTTCTTGCTGTGTGCCATATTGTTTTTCAGGTAAAGGTAAGGTGCCCATGTACGGTTGACGGCGGCATCGTGATCAGAGACTATGGCGCGTGCATAGGATAGTTGCATGTTTGAAATTCCTTGTCTTGGTTAGGATAGGATGCTTGCATTTCATTTATTTAAATAATTTAATTTGTAATTGTTTTTATCTTATTTTGAAGTCCAGCATGATGTATGAAACATGTAAGTTCGACAGTGTTTTCTAGTGTTTTCTAGTGTTTTAACGTATTTTGAAGTTTTAAATTTTTCTGATAATAAAGATGAGCATTCTTAGAGTTATATTCTACATTAGAGATGAGCATTAGACGTTAGTGGCGACTCTAGATATGTGAAAATTTAGGGTCGTTACACTCATTGTGAAATTTGGAAGTTCAAGTAGGTCAATTAGCAACTGAGTTACGAAATAGGCCTTTTAGAAAGCTGACAGCAGACACCAAAACACCAAAAAGAGAAGGCAAAGAGCAATGTCAAGCAATAGAGTTGATAAGTGGAAAAAAAAATATCTGGGAGGAAAAAGTGCAGAACAAGATGATAGCCATTCCTAGGAAGCTGCTAATACACAGCAAAGAAATGAGAAAGCTGCCTGTACAGAAAGAACACAACAATGATTATGCAGAAACTGAGGAGCCGCCTAAAATGCAAACAACAGCTAGCAGTGGACAAGAGAGCAGAACATACACACCAACACCTCATTTTCCACAAAGAATAAAAAGAAAGAAAGAGGAAGCCCATTTTGAGAAGTTTATGGATATTCGGAAGGAAATTCATATAAACATACCACTAGTGGAAGCTTTGAAGCAAATGCCAAATTATGGGAAATTCTTGAAGGATGTACTCACTAATAGAAGAAAGTTTGAAGAATTTAAGGTGGTGTCACTAAATGAAGAGTGTAGTGCAATATTGAAGAACAAGATCCAGAAAGACCCTGGATCGTTCACTATTCCCATATCTATTGGAGGAAATGAGCTAGGAAGAGCATTATGTGAACTTAATGCCTCTATCCATTTACAAGAAGTTGGGGATTGGAGAGGTTAGACCGACTATAGTCACTTTACAACTAGCTGATAGGTCCCCATCACTTATCTCGAAGGAAAGTTTGATGACATCTTAATACAAGTTGATAAATTCATATTTCCTGCATATTTTATTATTTTAGATTATGAAGCCAATCATGATGTACCAATTATTTTGGGGAGACAATTTTTAAAGACCGAAAGAACATTAGTAGATGTCTACAAAGGAACCATCACGATAAGAATGGGTGACCAAAAAGTTGAATTTAATATCAAAACAGCATGAAATATCCAACAGTGACAGAAGAATGCTCAGCAGTATATGAATCGACAGAACAACCAGCGACCGAAGAATGGGATGATGGGAAAATGAGCAGGAAGAAGACAGTAACTGGAATGACAGAATAAAACAGTTAGCAGTTTTAGGTGAATTCAGCAAAACTTTTGAGTCACTAGAATGTGAGGGAAGGAGTTCACCGATGAAACCATCTATTGAGGAAGCGCCGCAGCTGGACTTGAAACCACTGCCTTCTAACCTTAAATATGCTTATTTAGGTAACAAGAAGACACTATCCATCATCATGTAACGACCCTAAATTTCCACATACTCAGAGTCTGTAACGACCAGAAAAAAAAAAAAAAAAAAAGAGATAATAATAATAAGTAAATAATAATTATAAAAACATTAAAAAAAAAAGGTAAATTATCGACCCTCTCTCTCCACCTTCCCCAAATATCTCCCCAACCCCTCCAACTGTAAAATGATCTGCAAAAAAAAAATAAGAAAGGAAACAGAAACAAAAATGGCAGATTATGGGAAGGAAAAAATGGGAGAAAGAAACATAGGAAAGATCACAGATTTTGGGAGAGAAGAATTGGAGATGACCTTCACTTCAGGTAGATCTAATAGGAATGGAAAGAGATAGAAAAGTCATCGGTAAGTTAGATCTCATCTTCTTTTATTTTTGCACGAGATAAAAAGTTATCTTAGATCTCTCCTTCAATTATTTAGATTTTTGGATATGGGATCGAAAATCAAAATTGGGTGTGTCAATTGTATCTAAATTGAATCATCATTTTGAGGAAAGAGAAGAAAATCGCAATGGATGGATGCATACCCATTTTTACTCAAGGAAAAATTAAAATAGATTGGAAATGGTTAATGACAGTAGTTTAGGAAGTCTGAGTATGTGGAAATTTAGGGTCGTTACAGAGTCGCTACTAACGTCTCATGCTCATTTATAATGCGGAAATATAACTCTTACATGAACATAGTTGATAACGTAAACTTCAAAAAAAACGTTTAAAACAACTTCTTCTCTGGAAAACACAGCCATGGTCTTACGTGTTTAAGTATGAAATACTGAAATTTAGAGAAAACAAAAACAAATACAAAATAATTTAAAACAATGAAATGCAAAACAACCTATTCTAACTTAAGACTAGAAATTTAAATATGAATCTACCCTATGCACGTGCCACAGTCTCTGCTCCCGATGCCGCCGTCCTCCGTACAAGTGCGCCTTGCCTTTACCTGAAAAATGATGTGGCACACGGCCTGAGTATTTCAAAGAATACTCAGTAAGTGGCCCCGCTATAGGGGCCATGCAAATGCAAACACATGCAATCATGATTTAGGGACCTATCTCTAATCATCTTAGGGGTGGCCTCCAGTCTCGGACAAATTGGATGTGTAGTACTTCCCTACACACGACTCACACGTGCAAGTGTGAGTCCCCAGGGCGCTCGCACACCCCCTGGACCCTCTGGTCAAGCTAATCTGTAGCGACGTCCGGAGGTCAGCGGAACCCCATAGTGTCATGCGCCTCATGAACACCCTCATCTGTGTGCTTTCGCACCTGTGCGCATTCGCGCTCATTATAAGGTGCGCGTCCGCACTCATCATCTCTAGGGGAAGTAGCCCTATGCTTATGAACATACAAAATGCATGAGGTCCCTCTAAATCCATCGTAATGTCTCTTCTGACACAACCCTCTAGTCTCATCTCTTTGTTACTCTAGGTAACGCATACTCGTGGATATTTATATAAATATCATTTTCATGCTCTTAGGGTTGTGTCCTACGTCGATCTAACGACATGATGCAATATGGCACTCATCATCATCTAGCATGCTCAATATGGAAAACATCATCATATTAAGGTAAAAATCATGCAATCATCATGCTCATCATAAGGCCACAACGTGTGTCAAACATATCAAGCGTCACTCAACAAAATATGTATATAATGCACATATCATCAAGCATCATAATCCACACATCATAACTCATACAATTATTTAGCCTATCCTATAGTAAGGCCACTTACCTGGTTGGCCTTAGCCGAAGTATTCCCTAATTTAATTAACATAAGCTCCCGTTCCTCGAGAGCTGCTCCAAAGGTTGCTAAGGTTTGATTCTTATCGCATCGTTCGTCACCTTTTGTTAGTATTTCACATTTTAATTAATAATCCAACTAACAGTATAAAATACCAAAACGGCCTCAATAAAAATCGAGTTCCATGTTTTCATTGTTTCTAAATTATATAGAATATTAAAACTTAAAACTTAAATTAAAGATATGTCAAGATTATTAATATTTCAAGCCGCTTGGATAGTTCAACATTTAATTTTATATCATATAGATACAAATATAATAATTTCTCATATCTTCTATTCTCATTCTCTAACTTTATGTTATATTTTAATTCTGTTTACGGTGCCACCTGAACAGTACGGTCTCATATCTATATCTTCCATTCTCATTCTCTAACTTTATGTTATATTTTAATTCTGTTTACAGTGCCACCTGAATAGTACTTGCCATTTTCAAACAGTTCTAATTTTCTGTTCTTTCCTAAAATTTCTCTTTTGTTTTTTTTTTCTTTTAACTCTAATTGTTTTAAGTCGTTCAATTCTACCTCCCTATCTCGTTATTTTAAGCAATTTAAATCTAACTATTTTAATCAATTTGAGTTTAATTCTATAATTCTTTTATTACTTTCTTCCCAGAAGTTTAACTCTACTCCCATATCTAAATCATCTAAATCGTTTAATTCTCTAAATAGTCTACTCCCATATCTAAATCGTTTAATTCTCTAAATCGTTTGATTCAATCCTGTTCAGCAGTTTATTATATTCTCACATATATTTTTTTTTTTTTGGCTTTACTATTTCCAAATCTAATCTTCTCCTCCTTCCATGTATTGTTTTTATCTTTTCTCTTCCCATGTATTGTTTTTATTATTATTATTATTGGATCTGTTTTCCTAATCTTCCCCTCTCTCTCTCTTTCTTTTTTTTTTTTTTTTTATCCTGTTTTCCAAATCTTCATTTTTTTTATTTGGATATGTTTTCCAGATCTTCCTTTTCCCTATCTTCATCTCTTTTTTCTTATCTATCTATTTTTTTTCGTGACCAGGACTCTTACTAGATAGATAATTTCTAATTCAGATCATTCCAACAGTTAATTTCTAAATTTCTCATCTCTTTTTTCTTATCTATCTATCTCTTTTTTCTTATCTATCTATTTTTTTCGTGACCAGGACTCTTACTAGATAGATAATTTCTAATTCATTGCTGATATCCTTCGTAAAAGGAAAAAGTAAAACTACTAACCTGAAATGACATCTATCTTCCTTCATAAAAGGAAAAAGTAAAACTACTAACCTGAAATGACATCTATCTTCGTTTATCTGCGTACTATCTCTCCATTATCTGTCTTCTTCTGATCTCTCCATTATTGTCTAACCATCTATCCGTCATTATTGTCTAACCATCTCTCCATCATATGCATTTGTTTCCTCGAGACAATATTTTCTTTCTGTTTCTGTTTTGTTTGATGAAGTATTGATACAGGATGAGAGAGGTAGTTTAGGGGAGGGGATGAGAGATTGAAGGAGAGGTGGGCAGTTTTTTTTTTTTTTTTTTTTTTTCTTTTCCTTATTTTGTTATTTTTATTTTAATACATATATATTAAACCTAGTGGCGCGTTACACATCATCTCAACGACACTATCTTCGGCTCAAGAGGATATGCTCCTAGAAACATTGAATAAGCACAAGGGGGCGATAGGTTGGACATTGGCAAATATAAAAGGAATTAGTCCTTCACTATGCATGCACAAGATACAATTGGAGGAAGGAAAATTTAAATCCATTAAGCAACAAAGACGATTAAATCCAATGATGAAGGAGGTCGTTAGAAAGGAGATTCTCAAATGGTTAGATGGTGGAATAATATATCTAATTGCAAACAGCAGCTGGGTTAGCCCTATTCAATGTGTTCCAAAGAAAGGAGGGATAACAGTAATGACAAATGAGAACAATGAGTTGATCCCCACTAGAATAGTGAATGTATGGAGAATTTGCATGGATTATAGAAGGCTAAACAAAGCTACATGTAAGGATCATTTTCCCTTACCATTCATTGATCAAATGCTTGATAGGCTTGCTGAAAAGTCACATTATTGCTTCTTGGATGGTTATTCAAGATACAATTAAATTACAATCAGTCCAAAGATCAAGAGAAAAGCACATTTACATGCCCATATGGAATTTTTTTCCTTTAGACAAATGTCCTTTTGACTATGTAATGCTCCAGCAACATTTTAATGTTGCATGATGCCATTTTTAAGATATGGTAGAAACATTTATGGAGATATTCATGGATGAATTTTTGGTTTATGGAGAATCTTTTGAGACTTGTTTGTGCAATTTGGGGAAGGTTCTACAAAAATGTGAGAAGAAGAATCTTGTACTGAATTGGGGAAAATGTCATTTCATGGTCAATGAGGGAATAGTGCTAGGCCACAAGATCTCAAGAGGAAGAATAGAAGTTGATAGAGCCAAGATAGAAGCTATCAAAAGATTGAATCCACCTACATCAGTTAGAGGTATAAGAAGCTTTTTGGGCCATGTAAGGTTTTATAGGAGGTTTATTAAATATTTCTCCAAGATTGCAAAACCATTGTGTAGTTTGTTGGAGACAAATAGAAAATTCGTTTTTGAGAAACAATGCATGACTGCCTTCCCAGCATTAAAGACAGCGCTGACCACAACTGCTATAATGTCAAGACCCGATTAGGATTCACCATTTGAGTTGATGTGTGATGCTAGTGACCATGCTGTGGGGGCAATGTTAGGACAGAAAAAGTGGAAGGTACTTCATCCTATCTATTATGCAAGCAAAAAGTTGAATGAGGCTCAAGTGAATTATACAACCACGGAAAAAGAATTGTTGGCTGTAGTATTCGCTGTTGAAAAATTTAGAGCTTATTTATTTGGAGCGAAGGTGAAAGTGCACACTGACCACGCAGCAATCAAACATCTAATGATGAAACTAAATACCAAGCCAAGATTAGTTAGATGGATTCTACTGATATAAGAGTTCGAGATATAAATCGTGGACACGAAAGGAGCTAATAACCACGTAGCGGATCACTTATCTAGAATGGAGAACATGGAAGAAAAGGTCAATAGTAAAGAAATTTATTGTAACGACCCTAAATTTCCACATATCTAGAGTCGCCACTAACATCTCATGCTCATCTCTAATGCAGAATAAAAACCTAAGCATGCTCATCTTTACTAGCGGAAAAATTAAAAACTTCAGAATACATTAAAACATTGAAAAACACTGCCGGACTTACGTGTTTCAAACATCATGCTGGAGTTCAAAAGACAAAATAAAACGATTACAAATTAATTAATATAAATGAATGAAATGCAAACGCCCTATCCTAACCAAGACTAGGAATTTTAAATATGCAACTATCCTATGCACGCGCCACAGTCTCTGATCACGATGCCACCGTCAACCGTACATGGGAGCCTTGCCTTTACCTGAAAAACAATATGGCACACGGCCTGAGTATTTCGAAGAAATACTCAGTAAGTGACCCCACTACAGGGGCCATGCTAATGCAAACACATGCAATCATGAATAGGGACCTATCTCTAATCATCTTAGGGGTGGCCTCTAGTCTTGGACAAATTGGATGTGTAGTACTTCCCTACACACGACTCACACGTGCGAGTGTGAGTCCCCAGGGCGCTCGCACACCCCCTGGACCCTCTGGTCAAGCTAATCTGTAGCGACGTCCGGAGGTCAGCGGAACCCCATAGTGTCATGCGCCTCATGAACACCCTCATCTGTGTGCTTTCGCACCTGTGCGCATTCGCGCTCATCATAAGGTGCGCGTCCGCACTCATCATCTCTAGGGGAAGTAGCCCTATGCTTATGAACATACAAAATGCATGAGGTCCCTCTAAATCCATCGTAATGTCTCTTCTGACACAACCCTCTAGTCTCATCTCTTTGTTACCCTAGGTAACGCATACTCGTGGATATTTATATAAATATCATTTTCATGCTCTTAGGGTTGTGTCCTACGTCGATCTAACGACATGATGCAATATGGCACTCATCATCATCTAGCATGCTCAATATGGAAAACATCATCATATTAAGGTAAAAATCATGCAATCATCATGCTCATCATAATGCCACAACGTGCGTCCAACATATCAAGCGTCACCCAACAAAATATGTATATACTGCACATATCATCAAGCATCATAATCCACACATCATAACTCATACAATTATTTAGCCTATCCTATAGTAAGGCCACTTACCTGGTTGGCCTTAGCCGAAGTATTCCCTAATTTAATTAACGTAAGCTCCCGTTCCGTGAGAGCTGCTTCCTACTTCGCTGGGGTTTGTTTCCTATCACACCGTTCACCACTTTCCGTTAGTATTTCACAATTAATTTACCTAATTTAATAAATGTGAAATACGGCTCTAAAACGGCCTCGGATACCTTAATCGGGGCCGAAAACAGATCCGGGAGGGTCGAAACAGTGGAAACCGGGCTGAAAACAGGTGAGCCGAGCCGAACAGCCGCTGGAGCCGCCGGAGGGGCCGCTGGAGCGTCACTGGAGGGAGCCCGAGCCGTTTGCGCCGAGCCGAGCCGAGGACTGCCGCGCCGCTGTATGACACGTGGCAGTAGCAGAGAAAGCCACGTCAGGCGGTAGTGTCGGGTCGAAGCGCGGGTCGCAGTCTGGTTCGGGTCGTGGTTCGGGTCGCGGGCTGTGGAAGGCTACTGGGCCAAGGCTAAACGTTGGGCCTCGGCTTACTGGGCTGGGCCGCAAGTGTTTGGTTTGCAGGCCGGCTCAATTGGACCGTGGGTCTAGTCTGGGTTGGTTCAACTGAACCGTAGCTTCTGGGCCGGTTTGAGGTTTGGGCCGCTGTAGTTGGGCTGGGCCGAAGGCAGAGGCCAAGGGGGGAAACGGGCTGGCTCTCCCGGGTTCTGGGTTCGGGTTGACCCGGATCCGTGGATCTCGTCTTCCTTACCCGACTCTGGCCGATTTTCCGGCGAGTTTTCTCTCTCCTTCCCGCGGCGTTTTCGTTGCCGATTTCGGTCCTCTTCCTTCTCTTTTCCTCTTTGTTCGTCGTCCTTCTTTCCTTTTTGGGAGTTTTGCGGCCTAAAAGCTCCTAAAAGCCATAGATCTAAGAATCGATTAAGAAACCTAACTTTCCGACCTCGGTTACCGACGACGACGCTTACGAAATAACACCAAATGCCCCTGAGTTATTTTGCTTTCGTTAGGGATCTCTCTTACGGTAGTAACAGGTTGTTTGGTGTCGGTTTAAGGGTGATTTGAGGGCTCGTCGGAGAAACTGAACACTCGCCGACGTTTGTCCGAAATCTCTCTCTCTCTCTCGAAATTTTTCTCTCTTTTCTCCCTTTGCAGGCGTTCTGAAGATGCTGGGCTGAGGGTGGGCGTGCTGTGGCCGTTGTTTCGCGTGGGTTCCGCGAAACTCGGCGGTCGCCGGAAAACTCGCGGGTTTTCCGGCGACTGGTTTTTTTTTTTTTTTTTCGTTTTCTCGTTTTCATTTACTTATTTATTATATATATATATATATATATATATATATATATATGTATAATATTTTCTTTTTCTTTCTTTCTTTCCCGGGTCGTTGCATTTATGATGCATTTCCGGATCCAAAAGTTACATTTAGGATCATACCCAAAGAACCTTTTGGCTTGTGCCATCATACCCGTAGAGAAAAATTATCAACAAAGGAAGAGGTTTTTCCACGAATCCAAAAGTTACATTTGGGATGAACCTTTTTTTTTTAAACAATGTGGAGACGGCATAATGAGAAGATGCATTCCAAACAACGAAATACCAACAATTCTTGAACAATGTCATGCATCCCCATATGGAGGCCATTTTGGACGGTAAAGGACAACAACCAAGGTATTTCAATCGGGTTTCTATTGGCCAACAGTTTTTAAAGATGCAAAATAATTTTGCAAGAGTTATGATCAATGTCAAAAGACAGGAAATATCAATAAAAAAAATGAGCTACCCCTAAATTCAATTTTAGAAATGGAACTTTTTGATGTATGGGTCATTGACTTTATGAGACCATTTTTTCCATATTATGGGAATTTATATATTCTAGTGGCTATCGACTATGTGTCCAAGTGGGTGGAAGCAATAGCTTGTCCATCCAACGATGGGAAGACCGTACTCAAGTTTTTAAAAAGAAACATATTCACTCGGTTTGGTGTACCAAGAGCATTAATCAGCGATGAGGGAACACACTTTGTGAACAAATTGATGAATAGTCTTTTAGAGAGATCCAATGTAAAACATAGAGTGGTGATACCTTATCATCCACGAACCAATGAACAAGCAGAGGTCTCCAACAGAGAAATTAAAAGTATTTTGGAAAAAGTGGCACAACCCAACAGGAAAGGTTGGTCGATGAAACTTGATGATGCATTATGGGCATGCTGGACAACCTTCAAAACCCCTTTAGGAATGTCTCTTTACAAGCTAGTTTTTGGAAGGCATGCCATCTACCCCTAGAATTGGAGCATAAAACATTTTGGGCATTAAAAAGTTAAATTTTAACTATTGCAACAGATGAAGACTTGAGGCAAATGCAACTAAATGAGTTGGAGGAATTTAGGCACCTAGCCTAACGAAAATGCTAAGATGTACAAAGAAAAAACAAAAATGTGGCTTGAAAACAAAATTAGGCCCAATGAATTCTACAAAAGACAAAGTATTGCTATTCAACTAAGGCTGAAATTATTCCCTGAAAAATTAAAATCAAGAGGAAAGGAGACCTTTCACAGTGAATGGACATAGACTCAAGTCGTATTTCGGTAGAGAAGTAAAAAGAGGCTCAAAGCTGAAAAATAAAATATTTTGTGGTAAAGGGAGTTGACTAGGGGTGTACATGGTCCAGGTTGGGTTGGGTTGAAGGATTTTTTTGACCCAACCCAAAAGTTCGGGTTGGTTGGATTGGTAACCCAACCCAACCCTCTATTTTCGGGTTGGGTTTGGGTTGGTCCAAAAAAAATTAAAAATATTTAATTTGTATGACCTAAAATGATAAAACAATTGCTACCTGTAAGTTTAGATAAAAAATATCAAACTCTCTATTGCATTCATATTATCACCTATAAATATGTAAAGAATATGCAATGAATTTCCAAAGTTACCAAATCTAATTAAATTATCTACATTCACAATATATAATCATTCAACAAAATGCCTAAAAATTCACCTATAAATATGTAAAGAATATTCAATGAATTAATTCCAAAGTTACAACATTCAACAAAATACCTAAAAATTTAAAACTATCCAACTCCTATTGCATTCTTAATTCCTACAAAAGAAAAATAGCATTTTGAAAGTTAGTACCGTTTTAAGATTGTTTGGATAAAGCATAGTGTAACTTTAAATATTTTACTTACATTGAAAAATAATTATTCTTGCACGACTTTGATGGAGCTTGAAGGTCTTAAATCATCTGAAAAAATAAAATATAAATTGTGATATAAAAATATAGAATACATCTTAACAAATAGACAATAAATAGATTTAGAGTTACTTGTCTCAATCTTATAACAAATTTCCAAATCTTCAAGTTGTTGAGGAATATCTAACTATACTGATTTTCTACCGATCCAATTTTGTGTACATATCAGAGCTTCCATTGTTTTAGATGTCAAAGAACTCAGAATCAAGAATCCTCCCAGCCGTACTAAATGCTGATTTAGAAGATACAGTCGACATTGGAACGGCCAAAACATCTTGGGCAATTTTCGATAAAACTCTATATTTAAACTCATTTGTTTTCCACCATGCCAAAACATCAAAATTATCATCAAATTTTTCACTAGGGTTAGATAAATATCGATCCACATCATTATTTAACTCGAGTGAATGTTGCTCTTCTCTTCTTCGTTTGTATCTTGATAATACTAATATTGAACCACTCAAATTCTCTTCATCAATTATGTCCATCTCCATACTCATGGACTTAGAAGTGAGTCTTGATTCAGATTGATGATGATCTTGAGCATTATCATAAAACTTGTAGTAATCATACAAACGAATTAAATAATTCTTTATGCCATCCACCGTCACTTTAGCCATAGCATCTTCATAAATATTCAAAAAGCAAAATGATATGTAATCCAATTTGTAACGAGGATCGAGTACCACAGCTATGAATATCAACTTATTAATTCTTTCCACTAAGCCCCAATATTTGTCATACTTAACTTTCATATTTGAACTCATGTTACTTAAAACAGAGTTCATATTTGTACTCCACTGAATTAAAAGTTCTCGAATACCCCAAAGTTCATGAAAATAAAAATTAGAAGTCACATATAAAGAACCACTTTCTTCGTAGTGACATCATAGAAAACCTTCAAAAACTTTACAAACACGGCATCGTTTTCCCAATCATCAATGGTTGGTGGCCCTATTCTTTTGTTTCCATGATCCCCCTCTTTGAAGTAATCAACATAATCTAATTTTTCTTCCTCTAATACTTTGAAAGCTTTTTCAAATTTCAAGGCATGATCAAGCATCAAATAAGTGGAATTCCATCGAGTCGCCACATCCAAACAAACAAGTGCTTTACATTTAATTTTTTCTTGTTCAACACGATCTTTGAATTTTGTCCATCTCTTAGGGGATGATCTAACATACCTCACGTCATTGCGAACACTAGAAATGGAGTCATTCATTTCTTTAAACTCTTCATTCACAATCAAATTAATTATGTGAGCACAACACTTCATGTGTAATATTTCTCCATCTAAGAGAAGTGAATTCCAACTTCTAAGCCTTCTCATAATATATGAAATAGCTATATCATTGTAACTTGCATTATCAATTGTGATAGAGAAAACCTTATCGATTCTCCATTCCAATAAACAACTCTCAATAATCTTGCCAATAGTCTCTCCCTTGTGGTTAGCAACTTGACAAAAGTTGAGAATTCTTTTATGCAAATTCCATTCTTAATCAATAAAATGTGCATTGATTACCATGTAATATGTGTCAGTGGTAAGACAAACCCTGTTGGAATGACAGACTAAAAAATCTTTTTAACTTCTTTTTTTCTTCTAGAGCTGAAATATATCTCTACCAATGGTTATTCTTGATGGAGGGTCAACTTAGGACATGCAATACTATAAAACAATTTGAAACCGTCATTCTCTACAAATTTAAATGATAATTCATCCATAATTATTATCTTGGCACATGCTGCTCTACATCTTGTTTGACTAAATAATGAAGTAACAATATTACTACCACCCTTTCCATCTATTGAACGTTGAAAACTTATAGTGGTTTGTCCTTTGTCCTCCACATTATATGTGTACTTTCTACACTAATTTTTTAAGTGCTTCCATAACGTGCTAGTTCCATAAGAATTAGTATCACAAGCATACTCCTTAGCACAATAGTTGCACTTGCACCTCTTATTATTTGTCGCCCTTCTTTCTTTTCTGGGAGTTTTGCGGCCTAAAAGTTCCTAAAACCACAAATCTAAGAACGATTAGAAAAACCCAATTTTTCGACCTCGGTTACCGACGACGGCGCTTACGAAAAAGTACAAAACCTACCTTGAGTTATTGTGCTTTCGTTAGGGATCCTTCTTGTGGTGGTAACTGATCGTTTGGTGTCGGTTTTCGGGTGGTTTGGGGCTCGTCGGAGAAACTGGAAACTCGCCGATGTTTATTCATAATCTCTCTCTCTCTCGTATTTTCTTTCTTTTCTCTATTATTTTGATAGGTGCTGGGAGTCGTGGGCTGAAAGCTGGGCGAGGTGTGGCCGTCGTTTCGCGAGGGCTCGCGAGTTTTCCGGCGACTGAGTTTTTTTCTTTTTTTTTTTTGTTTTCTTGTTCTTTTTCTTTTTTTTTTCTTTTTCTTTCTCAAGTCGTTACATTATCTACCCCTGAAAAGAACTTTCGTCCTCAAAAGTCTCAAACGCTTGTACCAACTCGGGGTATTTTTCTCTTATTTTGTCCTCACACTCCCACGATGCTTCCTCCCTGTGGTGATTTTGCCACAGTACCTTAACGAACGCAATGCTCCTGTTGCGTAAGGTTTTTACTTCTCTAGCTAAGATTCTTATTGGTTTTTCCTCGTAGCTCAGATCTTCATTGAGTTGGAGTGGTTCGTAGTCTATTACGTGGATAGGGTCCGTAATGTACTTTCTCAGCATCGACACGTGAAATACATCATGTACTCCTGAGAGGGCTGGAGGTAGGGCTAACTTATACGCTACTAGACCAACTCACTCTAGGATCTCGAATGGTCCAATGAATTTAGGACTTAACTTGCCCTTACGTCCGAATCTTAACATACCTTTCATAGGTGCCACCTTGAGGTATACTAGGTCCCCTATCTCAAACTCCAGGCTTTGACGCGTTGCATCGATGTAGCTTTTCTGTCTACTTTGAGCGGTACGCATCCTCGCTCGAATTTTCTGGACAACCTCATTGGTGAGTCGAACCAGCTTGGGTCCTACTAACTCTCTCTCTCCTACTTCATCCCAACATAGTGGGGACCTACGTTTCCTGTACAGGGCCTCAAACAGTGTCATTCCAATAGTTGTTTGGAAGCTGTTGTTATACGAGAATTCCATCAGGTGGAGTTTGGAATACCAACTTCCCTTAAAATCTAGTATGCAAGCGCGTTAAATGTTCTCTAGAATTTGGTTTAAACGCTTCGTTTATCCATCTTTTTGGGGGTGAAAGGCGGTACTAAAGTCGAGGGCGGGTACCCAGTGCTTTTTGAAGTCCGCGTCAAAATGCTGACGTAAAGTGTGGATCCTGATCCGACACTATAGACACTGGGACTCCATGTAGTCTTACTATTTCTTTCACATACAGTTGTGCCCAATTGTCAACTGTATATGTAGCTTCCCCAGGTAGAAAGTGTGCCGACTTGGTCAACCTATTGACAACTACCCAGATCACTGTATAGCCTTTGGACATTTTGGGTAAACCTACTATGAAGTCATCGCTATGTTTTCCCACTTTCACTTTGGTATGCTTAGGGGCTGCAACAACCCTGCCACCTTTTGTCTTGGAGCTTTCACTTGTTGACAAACTAAGCACTTGCTCACAAACTCGGCCACATCCCTCTTCATGCTCTTCCACCAAAAGTGTTGTTTTAAATCTTGGTACATCTTAGTACGTCCTGGATGCATGGCAAATGACGAGTTGTGAGCTTCCGTCAGTATCTCTTTCATAAATCTTCTATTGCTGGAACACATAAGCGTTCCTGATGCAATAGTCCTTCATCTGATGACTTCGAGAATCCATCTACCAGACTTTCGTCTAGCTATCCTAGGACTTTCTGTAGGTTAGGATCCTCTTGTTGGGAGGTAATAATTCTCTGCCTAAGTGTAGGTTGTATTGTGAGTCGGGTCAGCTGTGTTATGACTCCCTCGATCGCTACAGCTATGTTGGCTCGCTCAAACTCTCTTTGTACCCTTAATTCCCTCGTAGTGAGGGCCGACGAGTGGACCGTCTTCCTACTCAAGGCATCTGCGACCATGTTTGCATTTTCAAGGTGGTACTGGATATCTACATCATAATTCTTCACCAATTCTAACAACCTTCTCTGCCTCATATTTAACTCTTTCTGGGTGAAGAAGTATTTCAAACTTTTATAGTCGGTAAAAATTTGGGTTTTCTCTCCATACAGGTAATGTCGCCAGATTTTCAGCGTGAACACTACAGCGGCCAACTCTAAGTCACGGGTAGGGTAGTTCTTTTCATATTCCTTAAGTTGACGAGATGCGTATATGACAACCTTGCCGTGTTGCATTAATACACGTCCCAGTCCTTTCATGGAGACATCACTATAGATCACATACCCTTCTGAGCTTTCGGGTACTATGAGTACCAGGGCGGTTACTAATCTCTCTTTTAGGTTCTGGAAGCTTGCCTCACAATCATCATCCTATCTAAATGGTATCCTTTTTTTTTTTGTTAACTTTGTTAAAGGCGAGGATATTCTAGCGAAGTGATGCATGAACCTTCGATAGTATCCCGTCAATCCTAGGAAACTCCTTACTTCCGTTACCGTAGTTGGGCGTTCCCACTTTGTGAATGCTTCGACCTTGGTGGGATCTACAGATATTTCGTCCTTTGACACCACGTGTCGTAGGAAAGAGACTTGTTGTAACAAAAATTCCCATTTGGAGAACTTGGCGTACAACTTGTGCTCTCTTAGGGTGGTTAGGACTTTTCAGAGGTGTTCCTCGTGTTCTAGGTCTGTTTTCGAGTATATAAGGATGTCGTCAATGAACACGATCATGAACATGTCTAGACATTCCTTGAATACCCGATTCATTAACTTCATAAACACAGCTGGGGCATTGGTGAGGCCAAATGACATCACTACGAACTTATAGTGACAGTACCTTGTCCTAAACGCTATTTTGGTACGTATTTTTCATTAATCCTAATTTGGTGGTACCTGGACCGAATATCTATCTTGGAGAATACAGTTGCCTCTCTCAGTTGATCAAACAAGTCTTCTATAATAGGCATAGGATATTTGTTTTTTATGGTTCTCTTATTTAACTCTCTGTAATAGATGCACAGACACATTGATCCATATTTCTTCTTAACAAACAATACTGGCGCACCCCAGGGGGACACGCTAGGTCGAATGAATCCTTTATCTAGAAAGTCTTGCAATTGCGCCTTGAGTTCCTTCAACTCTGCTGGCACCATGCGATAGGGTGCTTTGGAAATAGGCCTAGTTCCCGACTTGAGTTCGATGACGAAGTTGACCGCTCGAAAAGGGGGTATTCCAGGTAAGTCGTCCCAAAATACATTCGGGAACTCGTTTACTATTGGCACATTTACTAGGGTCTTTTCCTTTCCTCTTACGTCTACAGTACATGCTAATATAGCCCATCCGCCTTGTTGGACTAACCTCTTTGCTTTCATCATTGAGACTACCTTGGGGGTAATCTCGGTACTTGTGCCTTTAAATTTAAAGGTAGGTTCTATCGGTGGTGAAAATTTTACTTCCTTTTTGCGATAGTCTATACTAGCTCGGTTTTCAGCTAGCCAATCCATGCCTAGTATGACGTCAAAATCCGTCATGTTTACCACCATCAGGTCAACGCTTAAAGTTTGGTTCCCTATGATTACTTGGTCATCTTCTACTCTATCCCTAGATACTAAGTCTACCCCCGTAGGGGTGCTTACAGACATTTCATGCAATAAGGGTTCTAATTCAACCCTGATTGTACAACAAAAGGCATGGAAATAATGGAATGTGTGGAACCAGAATCAAATAAGGTAAAAGTGAAATGACCTAAAATGGATAGTGTACCTGTCACCACGGCGTCGGACCTCCCAGTGTCCTTACTCGTTGACGCGTAGGCCCTAGCTTGAGCTCGCAGTGGTGCTAGTTGTTCTGTTTACTCTACTACTCTGGGCAGGTTTGCTTGTGCTGCAACGTTTTCGACCGTGTGGTTCACAGCGATGTGCCCCTCTTGACCACATCTATAACACGCTCGGCTGCCAGCCATGCACCTCCCACCATGTAGTCTTCCACAGATAGTGCACCCTTCCTCTCTCCTCCCTCTGGCCCCATCTTGATTCCTGGGGTTCCTATCGATACGTCGGAGAGGGTGTCGCTCATTCCATCTAGGAGCAGATATGTTATTGAAACGGTGCCTACGTGCTGGTGGTGGATGGTCAGAGCCTCCTGATTCATGTGGACGCTTCTGCCCAATTACTACCGGCTCCTCACATCGTTTCTCATCCTTTGGTTTCTCTAAAGCCTTGGCAGTTCTCAAGGCTTCCTCATAGGTCTTTGGGTTGAACGCCTCCAGCATGCGGCGGATTCTTGGTTCCAGACCCAATACAAACTTCTCTGTCATCTTTTCCTCAGTGTCCACCATGGACGCCGCAGATCTCTTGAGTCTCTTAAACTCCTGGTTGTACTTCTGTACTGTGAGTCCGCCCTGTACCAAGTGGGTGAACTCCTGCTGTCTTTTAAGTCGCTCTGACTTTGGATAATATTCTTTAAGGAAGGCCTCCTTAAATCATTCCCAATTCATAAGCCCCCCTTCTAGGTTAAGAAGGGTTTTGTTATCTCTCCACCATATCTCTGCGTCCTTTTGTAGGATGAATGTTGCACAGACGACCTTTTGGTTCTCTGGGCACTCCATAGTCTCAAAGGTGGTTTCTACCGCTGCAATCCACATTTGGGCTTCTATGGGGTCTACTAAGGAACCAGTGAATGGTCAAGGGTCATATCTCTTGAAATCCCTTATCCAGTTTGAACATCTAATAGGTTGTGGAGGGTTTGCTGGGGCGTTGGCTAGTGCCAGTGCCAGTGCCTGTGCTTGGACTTGAGCTTGGACTTGTGTTGGGCCTGTTCTTGAGCCTGTTGTAAATTGGCTTATTGAGTGGTTACCAAGGTTTGAATTAGGGCTTGGATGGAGTCACACATTAACTTAGTGTTAGCATCTACTCCAGCCGCCGGGGGTACAGCTTCAGGTGTGGCTTGGAGTGGTAGGGTAGGTTGGGGTGGATGTTCAGCTTGTAGTGCAGGCGCTAGAGGTGGTAGCTCAATTAATGGTAAGACTGGGGGCTGCGTAACTGTTACCTACCAAATTTCTGATCTTTCTCGAGGTGGGCCCTCTACTGCCACACCTCGTCCTATTTCTCTACGATGAGGTTGCCCCCATCCTCGTCTTCTTCTTCCCCTTCCTCTTCTTCGTCCTCTGGGCATGATTCTATAAACATATATAAGGTTGCTTAAGTCTAAGACCTTAATACTATGCATATATAAATAACAATAAACACAATATACAATACATCGTAACGCCACAGAAGTAAACACTCATCATGCTATACATCATATCATGCTCATTGATAATTACTTAAAATACCCCAAAAATTTCAGTAACATCCACATCATGAGATTATGTTAAACATCACATATACTAAGTTCACATCATACTCCAAACACAATTACTCAACATGCCACACGTCACGTCGTACTTCTTAAATAAATACGTGAAATATCACAACAATTTCAGTGATATTAAGATAAAAATGCATGCGAGTTTTAAAACATTTCTCTTTTCGTATCTTATGCAAAGCGTACCTCACGGTGACGGGGCATCGACGTTGGGACCATGGAGCATGCCAAGCCTACATCGTAGGCTAGTCTACATAATCTAAAACCTAGAGCTCTGATACCAACTGTAACGACCCTAAATTTCCACATATCTAAAGTCGCCACTAATGTCTCATGCTCATCTCTAATGCAGAATATAACTCTAAGAATGCTCATCTTTATTAGCGGAAAAATTTAAAACTTCAAAATATGTTAAAACATTAGAAAACACTGCTGGACTTACGTATTTCAAACATCATAATTGAGTTCAAAATAAGATAAAAAAAAAAACCAATTACAAATTAAATAATTTAAATAAATAAAATGCAAGCACCCTATCCTAACCAAGTTTAGGAATTTTTAATATGCAACTATCCTATGCACGCGCCACAGTCTCTAATCACGATGCCACCGTCAACCGTACATGGGCGCCTTGCCTTTACCTAAAAAATAATATGGCACACGGCCAGTAAGTGACCCCACTATAGGGGCCATGCTAGTGCAAACACATGAAATCATGAATTAGGGACCTATCTGCAATCATCTTAAGGGTGACCTCCAGTCTCGGACAAATTGGATGTGTAGTACTTCCCTACACACGACTCACACGTGTGAGTGTGAATCTCCAGAGTGCTCGCACAACCCTGGATCCTCTGGTCAAGCTAATCTGTAGCAACGTCCGAAGGTCAGCGAAACCCCATAGTGTCATGCACCTCATTGACACCCTCATCTGTGTGCTTTCGCACCTGTGCGCATTCGCGCTCATCATACGGTGCGCGTCCGCACTCATCATCTCTAGGGGAAGTATCCCTATGCTTATGAACATACAATATGCGTGAGGTCCCTCTGAGTCCAATTATACATCTCTTCTGACACAACCCTCTAGTCTTATCTCTTGGTTACACTTTGTAACCTGTGCTCGTAGATATTTACATTAATATCATTTTCTTACTCTTAGGGTTGTGTCCTATATCGATCTAACGACATGATGCAATATGGCAAACAACATCATAAGGCATGTTCAACATGGAAAACATCATCATGTTAATAACATCGTCATGCATACATCATACTCATCATAGAAGCCATTAAGTGCATCAAATATAACATGTACGTCATGCATCAAAACATAAATAGCGTACATTTAACAGACATCACAACACAACGTCATACTCACACATCATCATAATTCAAACAATCTTTGGCCTATCCTATAGTAAGGCCACTTACTTGGTTGGCCTTGGCCGAAGTACTCCCTAAATAGCTAAACGTAAGCTCCCGTTTCGTGAGAGCTACTTCCTACATTGCCAGGGTTTGTTTCCTATCACACCGTTCGCCACTTTTCGTTAGTATTTCACAATTAATTTACTAATAATTCAATAAATGTGAAATACGGCTCTAAAACGGCCTCGGATACCTTAATTGGGGCCAAAAACGGATTCGGGAGGGTCGAAACAGTGGAAATTAGGCTAAAAACAGGTGAGCCAAGCCGAAAAGCCGCTAGGAGCCACTAGAGCGTCACCGGAGGGAGCCCGAGCCGTTTGCACCGAGCTGAGCTAAGGGACCGCCTGGCCGCTGTGTGATACGTGGTAGCAGCAGAGCGAGCCAAGTCATGTAGTAGCATCGGGACGAAGCGCGGGTCGCAGTCCGGTTCGGGTCGCGGGCTGCAGAAGGCTACTTGGCCAAGACTAATCATTGGGCCTCGGTTTACTGGGCTGAGCCGCAAGTGTTTGGGTTGCAGGCCTGCTCGATTGTTCCGTGGGTCTGGTCTCGGGTTGGTTCAATTGAATCGTAGCTTCTGGGCTGGTTTAAGGTTTGGGCCACTGTAGTTGGGCTGGGCCGAAGGCAGAGGCCGAGGGAAAGAATGGGCTGGCTCAGTCGAGTTTTGGGTTCGGGTTGACCCGAATCTGTGGATCTCGTCTTCCTTACCCGACTTCGGCCAATTTTCTGGTGAGTTTTCTATCTCCTTCCCGCGGTGTTTCCATTGTCAATTTCGGTCCTCTTTCTTCCTTTTCCTTCTTATTTGTCGTCCTTCTTTCTTTTCTAGAAGTTCTGCAACCTAAAACCACAGATCTAAGAACGATTAGGAAAACCCAATTTTTCCGACCTCAGTTACCAACGATGACGCTTACGAAAAAGCACAAAACGTACCTTGAGTTATTGTGCTTTCGTTAGGGATCCTTCTCGTGGTGGTAACTGATCGTTTGGTGTCGGTTTTCGGCTGGTTTAGGGCTCGTCAAAGAAACTGGAAACTCGCCGACGTTTATCTGCAATCTCTCTCTCGTTTTTTCTTTCTTTTCTCTATTTTCAGGCATTCTGATAGGTGCTGGGAGTCGTGGGCTGAAGGCTGGGCGAGGTGTGGCCGTCGTTTCGCGTGGGGTCTGCAAAACTCGACAGTCGCTGGAAAACTCATGAGTTTTCCGACGACTGAGTTTTTTTTTTCCTTTCCCAGGTCGTTATAGGGAGAGGAATGGATGAATGGATTGCAGAGAGGTAGAGAGAGGAATGAATTAGAGAGAGGTAGAGAGAGGAATGAATTGTAGAGACGTAGGGAGAGGAATGGATGAATGGATTGCAGAGAGGTAGAGAGAGGAATGGATTGTAAGAGGTAGGGAGAGCAGAATGGATTGTAGAGAGGTAGGGAGAGGAATGGATTTAGAGTAGAATAAATTGCAGAGAGATAGGGAGAGGAATGGATTTAGTAGGGAGAGGAATGGATTTAGTGGAGAGAATAGATGAATTTGGGTAGAAATTTAAAATAACAGCCATTTCCCAAGAGAGCAGAGGGAGGGTGCCTACTGCCAACGACTCAGAGCACATAGCAGGAGGGAAAGAGAAATTTCTTTCACCAATGAAGTAAGTATTGGGTTTTGAAATGTCAGGTTTGGGTTTGGGTTTGAGTTTGGGTTTGGGCTTGGGCTTGGGCTTGGGCTTTGGTTAGAGACTAGACAAAGTGTAGATTGGGCTTTGACTTTGGGCCTTTGGGCTTTAATTTCTTTTTTTTTTTAATATTTTCGGGTTGGGCCGGGTTGACCCAATCATTTTCTTTTTGTACCCGAACCCAACCCAAATCAGATCGGGTTAAAAAAATGGACCCAACCCAAACCCGAACCTTATATTTCGGGTTGGGTCGGTTTGGGTTCTCGAGTTTTCGGGTTGGGTGTACACCCCAGAGCTGACAAAGAACGGTAACAGGTAACAAACTCCCGGGAAGCCAAGTTGGTTTTCCTTCTCCTTTTATTTATGCACTTATAGTCATTTTTAAATAGTTATCTTCACATACCTTAATGATAGTTTTTTTTAAGATTTTATTTTACTTTTTATCATGAATGACTCGCATGCCCCAACGAAGTAGCCAATTTTTGGAGATGAATTATGAGGATTCCGATGCAGTTAAAAAGGCTAATTTCAACGTACTAAGGAGACTAATTACACTTGATACATACTAGGTTGTGATTAGTGACAAAGTTATTCTCTTTCGATGTATGCTACCATAGAGTATCGTGTTCTCCCTCATTTGCATGAATTTGATCTAATTGTTGTGCACTTTCTCACCAAACCTCAAGTTAAAGCACCCATACAAAAGATGACAACAATCTACTGTCAAACAAAAAAAAGGAAAAATTGACAACAGTCAAACAAAAAAAAAAAAAAAAAAAAAAAAACAAATGGCATCAATCTGCTGTAAAACAAAAAGAGTAAAAAATACATCAATTTAATGAAAAAAAACTTAGGTCCGCTTGCTGTTATAAAAAAAGTATAGCCAGCTATTAAAAAAAAATATATTACAATAGCCTGGTATCATAAAAATATAGAGAAGCATGTTGTTTAAAAAAAAAATAGTTAATTTTGAATTAGGGACTAAAGCCATCCTACGAGAAAAAGTAAGAATTGATTAAAAGATCGGATAAAACTAATTGTTAAGAAGAAAACAAACGAGGGAAGATTGTGAATATAATTAAAAGTAGGAGACCAAGTAAGGGACAACGAGGGAAGATTGTAAATATAATTGAAATTATCTGGAAAATGTTAATGGTAAATACCTTAAGAGAAAATAGAATATCTGGAAAATGTCAATGAGTACTAAATGATTTGTATGAAAATAATACTATAACAAACATATATAAATATTTCAAGACTTAACTCATGCAAAGACTCTAACGTTAGCATGAAGTATAACATATGGATCAATATAAATCACAGAAACAATTTTGTAGAAGTTCAAACTTGAAACTGATGTCATGGGCTCACATAGGTTAACTTGGATTTCAATGGACTTTCATTAAGGATAACGTTGGGACATCAGCCTAGCTAATCAGGTAAGTGGCCTTACTATCGGCACGGTTATATTTGATGTTGACACGTGCCCTGTGATTTTGCACGTGTCATATATATTAATAAGTGTGAATTGTTTGTGGATCGATATAATTCTTATATGTTATGTATATGTTATAATATGTGAATTGTAGGATAATAATTACGGTACGATGTGTTCAATGATATGTTTGAGATAGGATATGGGAAGGATGCACAAAAAGAAATGTAACGATAGGAGTAAGATACATTCATGAAACATTAAGGTTAGGTTACATACCGAACTGCTATAGATATGAGAGATTGATGAAAGAATATGGTTAGGTTATGGGTAGAAAAGGATAGGTTTGTGATAAATTGATAGAACGATAGTGTTAAGATATGTTCCTGTAATGATATGACGAGGGTACGTTCACGTAACGATATGACCGTGATAGGTATAAGAACGTTAAGGCCCTGATAAGTTAGGGAACGATATGACCACGAAGTGTTTACGATATGACAGGTACGTTTACGTAACGATATGATTGTGATAGATATAAGAACGTTAAGGTTCTGATAAGTTAGGGAACGATATGACCACGAAGTGTTGATGATATGACATGTTTATGATACGATATATTGTGATGTGATATGTTATAAGAGCCGTATAGCTGGCAATAAGTGAGGAGAGAGAAATGCAAGCTGTACTAACCTTTTAGGGTTAAAAAAAAAAAAAGAAAAAGAAAAGAGAGGCCACGGGGAGAAGAGAAAAAGAAGAAAGAAAAGAAAAGAAGAAGGAAGAAAAGAAAAAAATGAAGAAAGAAGAAGAAGACAAAGGAGAGGGTAGAGCGTTGGAGACGAACGACGGAGCTGAAGTGTTCGTTAGCAACGGTGGGCCGAACGGTTGAGGAAGGGAGAACGTCGACAGTAAGTCCTAGTGGTGTGATTTTCGTTGTTGTTTTCCAAAACCTTAATACCTATCACGAGATTGGTGTACCTAGGTTATTGTCGAGGGAAGTTGGTGAGTCCTTGTGAAGAAGAAGACATGGGGTGTTGAGAGGAAAGAAAGATCAAGAAGAAGGTGGGAAGAAGAGGCCGAAAACTGAGGGGGCACGACCTGACCCGACCCGACCCACCTATACAGAACTGAAACTCGATTTGTTTTCCCATTTCACACCATCTGATTCGTCTTTATTCAGATTTAGGTACTTGACTCACATTCCATAAATGTCTTATTATAGGAAAATTCCAAGCTTAGTCAAGGGGACACTTGAAGACTCGATAAAGTTTTGGGAAATCTACGATCAAATAAGTAACCATCTAAAGCAAGTTTTTTTTGTAATTGCTTGTAGGAGTCGGTTTGGATTTGTGGCCAAACAACTTAGTAACGTATTTAGGAATGGATAAAGTTAGTTCATGGAGGTGGTACTTCGATAATGTGTGTGGTTGTACTTTGGTTGTCGTTATGGTTATATAGTTTCGTTGGCATGAATGTGAAATTTCGTATTGGCATATGCAATGGTATGTTTTTATGTTGAGCTAGATGGTTATTATGGTTATTATGTGACTTAGCATGGCGACATGTTGTTGTCGTGGTTCTTTGTTAGGCATTGGGCGTGGTGCTTGGATAGCCCATTGTTACCCTTTGGGAGTTGGAGCATTTATTAGGTGCTAGTTATTATAAGTTATGAAGCACATAATGACAGTGTACCGTTTTCGTAGTCACCCACAAGGGGTTGAGGGTAATCATAGTATATTACTGTGATAACACGTTAGAGACAGTGCTTAGTGGGAATAGAATTAAATTCTGAATCGAATTAAACAGATGTGAGAATTAAATGGGAGTAGATACATGGAGAGAGAGGAAGATTAGATTTAGAAATAGTAAAGCGAAAAAAAAAAAAAAATCTGGGAATAGAATTAAACTGCTCAACAAAATTAAACCGATTTAGATATAGGAGTAAAATTAAACCCCTTGGAATAAACTACTTAAAAGAATTATAAAATTAAACTGAGAAACTGATTAAAAGAATTAGATTTAAATAGCTTAAAATAATTAGATAGGGAAGTAGAATTGACCTCAAAAGAATTTGTAACGACCCTAAATTTCCACATATCTAGAGTCGCCACTAACGTCTCATGTTCATCTCTAATGCAGAATAAAAATCTAAGCATGCTCATCTTTATTAGCGGAAAAATTTAAAACTTCAGAATACATTAAAACATTGGAAAACACTGTCGGACTTACGTGTTTCAAACATCGTGCTGGAGTTCAAAAAGATAAAATAAAACGATTACAAATTAATTAATATAAATGAATGAAATGCAAACGCCCTATCCTAACCAAGACTAGGAATTAAATATGCAACTATCCTATGCACGCACCACAGTCTCTGATCACGATGCCACCGTCAACCGTACATGGGCGCCTTGCCTTTACCTGAAAAAACCAATATGGCCACGGTCTGAGTATTTCGAACTCAGTAAGTGACCCCACTATAGGGGCCATGCTAATGCAAACACATGCAATCATGAATAGGGACCTATCTCTAATCATCTTAGGGGTGGCCTCCAGTCTTGGACAAATTGGATGTGTAGTACTTCCCTACACACAACTCACACGTGCGAATGTGAGTCCCTAGGGCGTTCGCACACCCCCTGGACCCTTTGGTCAAGCTAATCTGTAGCGACGTCCGGAGGTCAGCGGAACCCCATAGTGTCATGCGCCTCATGAACATCCTCATCTGTGTGCTTTCGCATCTGTGCGAAGTCGAGGGTGGCAAAGTGGAACCTGCAAGAGAAGTATCAACCTGCACAGACTCATCTAGAAGATCAGAACAAATATCACACGGGGATGAACTAGATCGAGGAGTTTGCGGTGATGAAGTGGTAGGGGGGGATGAATCAATATGATGAAGATGTGGTTCCATGAAATTTGAAATAGGAATAGAGGAAAGAGGTTGGGTCTGGGAGCTAGGGATAGCAGGAAAGTGAGTTTCATCAAATTGAGCATGACAGGTGATATATAGCTTAGTGGTGGCGGGATCAAGACAGCGGAACCCTTTATGGGCAGGACTATAACCCAAAAAAATACAAGGAATGCTGCGAGGAGAAAGCTTGTTAGGCATATAATCACGCAAATAAGGATAAACACGACAACCAAAGGGATGAAAATTGTCATAATGTGGAGTGTAGCCATAAAGGAGTTCAAAGGGTGACTTACCTCCAAGAAGTGGAGTAGGCAACCGGTTGATAATATAAGCTGCAGTGCTGAAGGCGTCAACCCAAAAACGAGGAGAAAGATGAGAGTGAAAGAGAAGGGCCAAGCCAGTCTCAGTCACATGACGATGTTTTCTCTCAGCACAACCTTTTTGAGCAGGTGTATATGGACAAGAGAGTTGATGGTGGATGCCAGAATTACGTAAATGAATTTTGAAACAAGTACTAGTAAATTTGGTACCACCATCGCTTTGAAATACCTTGATACGAGAAGAATATTGATTTTCCACAAATTTTTGAAATTGAAGAAAAATATCAAAAAAATCAGATTTAAATTTTAAAGGGTAAAACCAAGTGAATCGAGAATAATCATCAATAAAAATAACATAATAAAGAAAACCCGAATTTGATTTGACGGGAGAAGGACCCCAAAGATCACAATGAATAAGATCTAACACATGAGACGACCTACGTTCATTGCGGGAATAAGGCAATCGATGACTTTTCGCAAGCTGACAAGTATTACATAATGATGGAGAAGGCAATAAAGACGTAAGAGAAAGACGACCTTTTCTATTTAAAAAAAGAAATAACAGAATGATTCACATGACCTAGACGAGCATGCCATAAATCATATGCAGCACGTAAAGATTTGTTTCTAAGGGCTGAAATAAAAGCAGAGTTGTCGCGCTCCAGCACATATAGCCCTCCATCTCTTTTACCAGTTGCCACCACCCTTCCTGTTTGACGATTCTGGATAGTAATAAGATTATTAGTAAATGTAACGGAGAGAGAAAAATCAGACGTTAATTTACTTATGTAAAGAAGATTTTTAGTGAGGTGAGGGACAACCAAGACATCTAACAAGTGAATATTTGGAACAGGAGAAAGAGTACCGGTGTGGGTAATGGGTAGGGATGCACCGTTTCCTACAATCACAGAGTCCTTACCCGTGTAATTTTTGGACTGATCCAGAATAGATGGGTCGGCAGTCGTATGGGCCGAAGCTCCAGTGTCCAGAAACCAATCAGCAGCATCGGGTCCAGCAATAGAACATGACGTGTTAAAGGCTTCAGCAAGGTGAGCATGAGAAAAATCAGGTCGAACATACCGTTGGTTGCAGCGGTCAGCATAATGGCCATCTTTGCGGCATATTTGGCAGTGAGGTGGTCGACGACCTTGACTTGAGTGGGTTCGTCCTCGATTAGAAGAGTTGTTTTGTGAGAATAAGAACGACCTCGCTGGTTGGTAAAGGAAGTAGGGTGGCTTCCATGGGTGCGACCACGATTAGTGACTGTGAATGTTGTAGGAGTAGAGTTAGAGGACTCAAGGGAGCGCTGGAACAACTCAAAACTTTCAGCTTTAGAGACTAAATCTGCAAAACAGGGGATAGAGGTGAGAGCCATCTGAGTAGTAGAAAAAGCTGAAAATTCAGTGCCGAGTCCACGAAGGAACCAGTGCACTTTATCAATGTCCTCGACCGGTCTGCCAATGGCATGAAGTTGGTCACAAATTTTTTTGAAGGCACGGGCATACTCAACAACAGGTTTGGTGCCACGTTTCATCAACTGCAAGTCATCCTTGAGTCTCAGTTCACGAGCTTTTGACTGATGGCTAAACGTAGTTTCCAACGCAAGCCAAACATCACGTGCAGTAGAGAGACCAACGACAACAGCCATGACTTCCTCAGTGAGAGAGGAGAGCAGGAGACAGAGAAGTCGTTGATCGGCTGTTCTCCATGCCAAATATTTGGGGTTGAGTGTTGAAGAGGTTTCTGGTTCAAAGCGAGGTGGTGGAACCATAGTTCCATCGACATAGCCTAGCATGTCTTGACTCTCAAGGAGAGGGAGAAGTTGGCTTTTCCAAAGAAGATAATTGGAGGAAGAAAGTTTGATGGTGATCATATGGATTAGAGTATTGAAAGGAAGAAGATGATAAGAAGATTCGGAAGCCATAGAGAAGAAAAAATCAGAGTTGTTAAACCGAAAGGTCTCTGATACCATGTGAATGTTTGCTTAATCACCACACCTAAATGAGGGTGAGAGTTCTCTTATTTATAATCATTTACAGGATACAGAAATATGGTAAATTACAAATAATATGGAAATAGTAATAAAAGGAAAAAATAATAAATGAATGCAATATATTTGCCTTTAATAAAAGGGCAAATATGGTAACCCGTAATGTAAGGCAAATATCTATATTTGTCTTATAATGAACGGTCAACTATCCTTAACAATATTAATATAAATATCCACGAGTATGTGTTACCTAGAGTAACAAAGAGATGAGACTAGATGGTTGTGTCAGAAGAGACATTATGATGGATTTAGAGGGACCTCATGCATATTGTATGTTCATAAGCATAGGGCTACTTCCCCTAGAGATGATAAGTGCGGACGCGCACCGTATGATGAGCGCGTATGCGCACAGGTGCGAAAGCACATAGATGAGGGTGTTCATGAGGTGCATGACACTATGGGGTTCCACTGACCTCCGGACGTCACTACAGATTAGCTTGACCATAGGGTCCAGGGGGCGTGCGAGCGCCCTGGGGATTCACACTCGCACGTGTGAGTCATGTGTAGGAAAGTATTACACATCTAATTTGTCCGAGACTGGAGGCCACCCCTAAGATGATTAGAGATAGGTCCCTAAATCATGATTGCATGTGTTTGCATTTGCATGGCCCCCTATAGTGGGGCCACTTACTGAGTATTCTTTGAAATACTCAGGCCGTGTGCCACATCATTTTTCAGGTAAAGGCAAGGCGCACTTGTACGGAGGACGGCGGCATCGCGAGCAGAGACTGTGGCACGTGCATAGGGTAGACTCATATTTAAATTTCTAGTCTTAAGTTAGAATAAGTTGTTTTGCATTTCATTGTTTTAAATTATTTTGTATTTGTTTTTGTTTTCTCTAAATTTTAGTATTTCATATTTAAACACGTAAGACCATGGCTGTGTTTTCCAGAGAAGTTGTTTTAAGCGTTTTTTTAAGTTTACGTTATCAATTATGTTCATGTAAGAGTTATATTTCCGCATTATAGATGAGCATGAGACGTTAGTAGCGACTCTGAGTATGTGAAAATTTAGGGTCGTTACATATGAAGTGTTTATGTTATGACTTGTTTATGATATGATATATTGTATGCTAGATTATTGTGCTTAAGTACGTAGTTATGTGAACGTAAATGTATGCTATGTATGCTTTTAGTCTGATGTGATGTGTAATGCATGTAACGATATGAGGTCCTTGAATGATTATGGCATGTTTGTATGGAATATTTGAATGTGAACAGCATGAATTGTATGACATGAAACACGGTAAACTGTCTGGAACTATAACCCCGATAGAAATGTGTATGAAATGTGAAATGAAAATGAGAATGACATGAAGCCTGGAACGTGACAGGGGGGTTATGGTCATTAAAGATAAATGTAGAAATAGGGGGACCTCATGCATTATGTGTGTTCATGAATCTGGGGGGATACCCCCATCCCATCACGAGGGTACGGACGCGGACATCCAATGGCAAGACAACGATCGTTATGCATTGCATAGCGCTGCCGTGATGGTTCTAGTTTTAACGGGTCCCAGCATAAGGGGCTCCCAGAGTATGCCCACCGAATAAGGACAGTGGCCCAGCGGTGTGCGAACTAGCTGGTGAGCCCATACTTGCACGTATGGGCTGTGTGTAAAGTATATGGTACACGTCCACGACTACCCGTTAGGACAACACCGTAGGAAAAACGAAATGAAACAAAAGATCCCATCATTTCATTGCATGTGATTGTTGCATTTAACCTCCATAGTGGGGTCACTTACTAAGTATTTCTTTAAATACTCAAGCCATGTGCTACTACGTTTTTCAGGTTAAGGCAAGACATTCTTGTACGGCTGACGACGACATTGCAACTCGAGATCATGACACATGCATAGGATAGTGGTATTTAATTTCTTAGACTTAGGATCGAATAGGATGTTTTAAACTTAAACACTTCTTTATTTTATTTCGGGTCTTTTGTTGTGTCGTTTTAAAGATGTTTTTAAAACAGACAAGTCCATGGCTGTGTTTTAAGTTAAAAGTTATATTTTATGGAATTTAAATGAAGTCTTCCGCATTCAATGTTTATGGTACGTATATAGTAGCGACCTTAAATTAAGTAGAAAATTTTGGGTCGTTACATAAACCTTGAAAAATGCTTAAAACAACTTCTTCTCTGGAAAACACAGCCCTTACCTGTTTAAATACAAAATACTGAAATAAGAAAATAAAAAACAAATACAAAATAATTTAAAACAATTAAATGCAAAACAACCTATTCTAACTTGGAATTTAAATATGAGCCTACCCTATGCACGTGCCACAGTCTCTGCTCGCGATGTCGCCGCCCTCCGTACAAGTGCGCCTTGCCTTTACCTAAAAAATGATGTGGCACAGGCCTGTGTATTTCAAAGAATACTCAGTAAGTGGCCCCACTATAGGGTGCCATGTAAATGCAAACACATGCAATCATGATTTAGGGACCTATCTCTAATCATCATAAGGGTAGCCTCCAGTCTGGGACAAATTAGATGTGTAGTACTTCCCTACACACGACTCACACATGCGAGTGTGAATCCCCAGGGCGCTTGCACACCCCCTAGACCGTCTGGTCAAGCTAATCTGTAGCGACATCCGGAGGTCAGTGGAACCCCATAGTGTCATGCGCCTCATAAACACCCTCATCTGTGCGCATTCGCGCTCGTGCACATTTGCACTCATCATCGTACTGTACGCGTCTGCACCCATCATCTCTAGGGGAAGTAGCCCTATGCTTATGAACATACAATATGCATGAGGTCCCTCTAAATCTATCATAACGTCTCTTCTGACACAACCCTCTAGTCTCATCTCTTTGTTACTATAGGTAACACATACTCGTGGATATTTATATTAATATCATTTTCATGCTCTTAGGGTTGTGTCCTATGTCGATCTAACGACATGATGCAATATGACACTCATCATCATATAGCATGCTCAATATAAAAAACATCATTATATTAAGGTAAACGTCACACAATCATCATACTCATCATATTGTCATAAAGAGCGTCAAGCATACCAAGTACATCATTCATATAACATCATCACATCATTATCTTACGTCATCAAGTCATCATATAACATCATCACATTATTATCTTACGTCATCAAGTCATCATATAACATCATCACATCATCATCTAACGTCATCACGTCATCACATAACATTATCACATCATCATATAACATCATCACATAATATCTAACGCCATCACGTCATCACATAACATTATCACATCATCATATAACATCGTCACATCATCATGTAACATCGTCACATTATCATATAACATCATCACATCATCATATAACATCACCGCTTCATTATCTAACATCAGCACATCATCATCTAGCGTCATCACATCATCACATCATCACATAACATAAAGCATAAATGACACGTGTAAGGGCCACTGGGCACGTGTCATCATACACAAGACAAGTCTTTCGACCGAGCCATAGCAAGGCTACTTACCTGATTAGCATAGACCGGTATCACCAATTTATCAAGTTTGGTTTTGTTCTTTTTATCCAAGCCAACCTATATGAACCATGACATCAATTTCAATTTCAATTCTCTAAATTTTACAGTGATCCATGTGTTAAACTTCATGTGAGCATTAGAGACTTTACGAGTATTGAATATATATATATATATATATATATCTCATCATCCTCTTTACTTTATGTATTTACTCGGTCACATTGTTTATGTATTTATTTTAATTCTACTCACCAAAAATTCCCTTTTCCTCTCTCTCTCCAATTCTTTTCTTCCTTGTTTTTCTTTTTCGTTTCCTCTCTGTTCAATTCTTTTCGGACCTCCCTGTTTAATTTTTTCTTACCTGATTAATTCTGTTAGTAGTTTAGTAAATGAAGAGGAGATGTGATTTTAAATAACTGTATCAAGGAAAAGATCTATGATTTCATCCAAAGATCATACATGATTTCTAACTACTAACTAAAATCTAAATAACTAGATAATGGAAGAGGAGATCTGATTCTAATTAATTAGATAGAGGATTTTGATTTTCTTTTCTTTCCTAAAAATATCAGGAAGGATTTTCTTTTTTAATTATGTAATTTTGGCCATTTTCAAAGTTTGATTTTCGTTAAGATATCTAAAATCTAAACAATTGAGGCAAGGTGAGGCGTTCCTGTACGGATGACGATGACATCGCAACTGTAGATGCATAAGGTAGTGGTATTTATTTTCTTAGACTTAGGTTTAACTTAACCGCTTATTTATTTTATTTAGTCTATTGTTGTGTATGTTTTCGAAACACGTAAGTCCATATATGTAACGTCCTGAAAAAAGAAAAAAAAAGAGATAATAATAATAATTACAAAAAAAAAAAAAAAAAGTAAATTATCGACTCTGTAATAATAATAATAATAATAATAATAATAATAATAATAAATAAATAAATAAACAAATAAAAATAATTATAAAAAAATATATACGTCAAAATAATAAAAAATAATAATAATTCATAATTAAATAACTAAAAATGATTACGAGAAAAACTATCCTACACATGACTTGGAGCTGGCAGCGATGGTGCCTGCATGGCGAAAAGACCCAAATCTATACGGACTATAAAAGCCTAAAATACTTGTTCACACAAAAAGAATTGAACATGAGGCAACGTAGATGGTTAGAGCTGGTAAAAGATTACGACATAGATATCCAGTACCACCCTGAAAAAGCAAACGTAGTTGCTGATGCACTGAGTTGAAAAGCAGTACACTCGTCCGCCCTCATCACAAGGAAGCCACGTGTGCGAACTGATTTTGAACGAGCTGACATAGCGGTAGTAACTGAAGAAGTGGCAGCCCAAATAGCCCGACTAACAGTGTGTCCCACGCTTAGACAACGGATCATAGACTCACAACGTGGGGATCCAAGCCTAAGAAAAATCCTATATCAATTGAAAGTAGGTCTAGTGGACGGATTCTCTAAGTCAACAGATGATGGATTATTATGTCAAGGACATTTATGTGTCCCACCCATGAGCGAAATAAAGAATGAAATCCTAACTGAGGCACACAACTCACCCTTCTCGATACATCCAGGTGGAACAAAGATGTATCAAGACTTCAAACAACACTTCTAGTGGTGAAGTATGAAAAAGGATATCGCAGAGTACGTGAGTAAGTGTCTGGTGTGCCAACGAGTAAAAGCCCCTAGGTAGAAAACCGTCGGGCTACTACAACCTCTAAGTATATCGGAATGGAAATGGGAAAATATTGCCATGGATTTCATAGTAGGCCTACCCAAAACATTAAAGGGCTATACAGTAATTTGGGTGGTTGTAGGTCGTCTGACAAAGTCGGCTCACCTCCTACCGGGTAAGGCAACATATACAATAGACAATTGGGCCCAACTGTATGTTAAAGAAATTGTGAGGTTGCATGGAGTACCTTGTGATGTCCCACATTGGTTGGGGAGGAGAACAAACCACCATTTATAAGGGTGTGAAAACCTTCCCCTAGTAGACGCGTTTTAAAGCCTTGAGGGGAAGCCCGAAAGGGAAAGCCCAAAGAGGACAATATCTGCTAGCGGTGGATCTAGGACGTTACAAATGGTATCAGAGCCAGACACCGGACGATGTGCCAGCCTTCTCGCTGTTCCCCAAAGGACGGTAGACACGAGGCGATGTGCTAGTAAGGACGCTGGGCCCTAAAGGGGGGTGGATTTAGGGGTGGTCCCACATCAATTGGAGGAAGGAAAGAGTGCCAACGAGGACGTTGGACCCCGAAGGGGGGTGGATTGTGATGTCCCATATTGGTTGGGGAGGAGAACAAACCACCATATATAAGGGTGTGAAAAACTTCCCCTAGCAGACGCATTTTAAAGCCTTGAGGGGAAGCCTGAGGGGTATATAAAGGTGTGAAAAACTTCCCCTAGCAGACCCTGAGGGGTATATAAGGGTGTGAAAAACTTCCCCTAGCAGACGCATTTTAAAGCCTTGAGGGGAAGCCTGAAAGAGAAGGCCCAAAGAGTTCCCCTGAAAGGGGTATATAAGGGTGTGGAAAACTTCCCCTAGCAGACGCATTTTAAAGCCTTGAGGAGAAGCCTGAAAGGGAAGGCCCAAAGAGGACGAGAGTTCCCCTGAAAGGGGTATATAAGGGTGTGAAAAACTTCCCCTAGCAGACGCATTTTAAAGCCTTGAGGAGAAGCCTGAAAGGGAAGGCCCAAAGAGGACAATATCTGCTAGCGATGGATCCTGATCCCCGAAGTAGCGGTGGATCCTGATCCCCGAAGGGGGGTGGATTGTGAAGGACAATATCTGCTAGCGGTGGATCCTGATCCCCGGAGGGGGGTGGATTGTGATGTCCCACATATCTGCTAGCGGTGGATCCTGATCCCCGAAGGGGGGTGGATTGTGATGTCCCACATATCTGCTAGCGGTGGATCCTAGACCCCGAACGGGGGTGGATTGTGATGTCCCACATTGGTTGGGGAGGAGAACAAACCACCATTTATAAGGGTGTGTGGAAACCTTCCCCTAGCAAACGCGTTTTAAAGCCATGAGGGGAAGCCCGAAAGGGAAAGCCCAAAGAGGACAATATCTGCTAGCGGTGGATCTGGGTCGTTACACCAGGAAGGAAGGAAGGAAGGAAGGAAGGAACGCGTTTTTCAGCGACTGGTGAGTTTCGCGGAACCCACGCAAAACGACGGCCACAACACGCCCAGCCCTCAGCCCACGACACCCAGCACCATCAGGATACCTGCAAAGAGAGAAAAGACAGAAACTACAAGAGAGAGAGAGATTTCGGAAAAAATAAATTGGCGAGTGTCCAGTTTCTCGGAACCCACGCAAAACGACGACCACAACATGCCCAGCCCTCAGCCCACGACACCTAGCACCATCAGGATACCTGCAACCGCTGAGTTTCGCGGAACCCATGCGAAACGACGGCCACAACACGCCCAGCCCTCAGCCCACGACACCCAGCACCATCAGGATACCTGCAAAGAGAGAAAAGACAGAAACTACAAGAGAGAGAGAGATTTCGGAAAAAAAAAATTGGCGACTGTCCAGTTTCTCCGACGAACCCTCAAACCACCCTCAAACCGACACCAAATGACCTGTTACCACCACGAGAAGGGTCCCTAACGAAAGCACGATAACTCAAGGTGCGTTCTGTGCTTCTTCGTAAACGCCGTCGTCGGTAATCGAGGTCGAAAAATTGGGTTTTTCCTAATCGTTCATAGATCTGTGGTTTTAGAAACCTTTAGGCCGCAAGACTTCCAGAAAAGAAAGAAGGACGACAAATAAAGAGGAAGAGGAAGAGAAATGAACGAAATCGGCAACGGAAACGCCGCGGGAAGGAGAGAGAGAAAGCTCGCCAAAAAATCAGTCGAAGTCGGGTAAGGAAGACGAGACCCACGGATCCGGGTCAACCCGAACCTAGAACCCGAGAGGGTCAGCCCATTATTTCCCCAGCCTCTACCTTCGGCCTAGCCCAACTACAGCGGCCCAAACCTCAGACCAGCCCAGAAGTTACGGTTCAATTGAACCAACCCGAGACTAGACCCACGGTCCAATCGAGCCGGCCTGCAACCCGCGCTTTGACCAGACGCTACCGCGCGACGTGGCTCGCTCTGCATCTGCCACGTGTCACATAGCGGCGCAGGCGGTCCCTCGGCTCGGCTCGGCGCAAACGGCTCGAGTTCCCTCCGGCGGCTTCTAGCGGTTGTTCGGCTCGGCTCACCTGTTTTCAGCCCAGTTTCCACTATTCTGACCCTCCTGGATCTATTTTCGGCCCCAATTAAGGTATCCGAGGCCGTTTTAGAGCCGTATTTCACATTTATTAAATTATAGGTAAATTAATTGTTAAATACTAATGAAAAGTGGTGAACGGTGTGATAGGAAACAAACTCCGGCGACGTAGGAAACAGCTCTCACGGAACGGTAACTTACGTTTAGCTATTTAGGGAGTACTTCAGCCAAGGCCAACCAAGTAAGTGACCTTACTATAGGATAGGCTAAAAAATTGTATGAGTTATGATGATGTGTGGATTACGATGCTTGATGATATGTGCAGTATATACATATTTTGTTGAATGACACTTGATATGTTTGACCCACTTTGTGGCATTATGATAAGCATGATGATTGCATGATTTTTACCTTAATATGATGATGTTTTCCATATTGAGCATGCTAGATGATGATGAGTGCCTTATTGCATCATGTCGTTAGATCGACATAGGACACAACCCTAAGAGCATGAAAATGATATTAATATAAATATCCACGAGTATGTGTTACCTAGAGTAACAAAGAGATGAGACTAGAAGGTTGTGTCAGAAGAGACATTACGATGGATTTAGAGGGACCTCATGCATTTTGTATGTTCATAAGCATAGGGCTACTTCCCCTAGAGATGATGAGTGCGGACGCGCACCTTATGATGAGCGCGAATGCACATAGGTGTGAAAGCACACAGATGAGGGTGTTCATGAGGCGCATGACACTATGGGGTTCCGCTGACCTCCGGACGTCGCTACAGATTAGCTTGACCAGAGGGTCCAGGGGGTGTGCGAGCGCCCTAGGGACTCACACTCGCACGTGTGAGTCGTGTGTAGGAAAGTACTACACATCCAATTTGTCTGAGACTGGAGGCCACCCCTAAGATGATTAGAGATAGGTCCCTATTCATGATTGCATGTGTTTGCATGCATGGCCCCTATAGTGGGGTCACTTACTGAGTATTTCTTTGAAATACTCAGGCCGTGTGCCATATTGTTTTTCAGGTAAAGGCAACGCTCCCATGTACGGTTGACGGTGGCATCGTGATCAGAGACTGTGGCGCGTGCATAGGATAGTTGCATATTTAAAATTCCTAGTCTTGGTTAGGATAAGGCGTTTGGATTTCATTCATTTATATTAATTAATTTGTAATCGTTTTATTTTATCTTTTGAACTCCAGCACGGTGTTTGAAACACGTAAGTCCGGCAGTGTTTTCAATGTTTAAATGTATTCTGAAGTTTTAAATTATTCCGCTAATAAAGATGAGCATTCTTAGATTTTTATTCTGCATTAGAGATGAGCATGAGACTTTAGTGGCGACTCTAGATATGTTGAAATTTAGGGTCGTTACAGTTGGTATCAGAGCTCTAGGTTTTAGATTCTGTAGACTAGCCTACGATGTAGGCTTGGCATGCTCCATGGTCCCAACGTTGATGCCCCGTCACCGTCAGGTACGCCTTGCATAAGATAAGAAAAGAGAAACGTTTTAAAACTCACATGCATTTTTTTATGTTGACATTACTAAAATGGTTATGATATTTCACGTATTTATTTAAGAGTATGATGTCATGTGTTGCATGCTGAGTAATTTTGTTAGTAGCATGATATGATGCTTAGCATGATGAATGTTTACTTCTTTGGCGTTACGATGTATTGTATAGTGTGCGTATTGTTATTTATATATATGCATAGTATTAAGGCCTTAGACTTAAGCAACCTTATATTGGTTTAGAGAACCATGCCCAGAGGACGAGGAAGAGGAAGAGGAAGACGAGGATGGGGGCGACTCCGTCGTAGAGAAGTAGGACGAGGTGTGGCAATAGAGGGCCCACCTCAAGAAAGATCAGAGACTGGGCCGGTAACAGTTACGCCGCCCCCAGTCCTACCACCAATTGAGCTACCTCCTCTAGCTCCACTACAAGCTGAGCCTCCACCACCAGTAGAGCCTCCACCACAAGTAGAACCTCCACCCCAGCCTACCCTACCACTCCAAGTCGCACCTGAAGCTGCACCCCCAGTGGGTGGAGTAGATGCTAATACTAGGTTAATGTGTGACTCCATCCAAGCCCTAATTCAAACCTTGGTAACCAATCAGCAAGCCAGTCTACAACAGGCCCAGGAACAAGCCCAAGCACAGGCCCAGGCACAGGCGTTGGCACTGGCACAGGTACAGGCACAGGCACAGGCACAGGCACAGGCCACTGCTCAGGCCAATGGCCTAGTAAACCGTCCACAACCTGTTAGATGTTCAAACTGGATAAGGGATTTCAAGAGATACGACCCTCGACCATTCACTGGTTCCCTAGTCCCCATAGAAGCCCAAATATGGATTGCAGCGGTGGAAACCACCTTTGAAACTATGGAGTGCCCACAGAACCAAAAGGTCGCCTGTGCAACCTTCATCCTACAAAAGGACGCAGAGATATTGTGGAGAGATAACAAAACCCTTCTTAACCCAGAAGGGGGACCAATGAACTGGGAACAATTTAAGGAGGCCTTCCTTAAAGAATATTATCCTAAGTCAGAGTGACTTAAAAGACAGCAGGAGTTCGCCCACCTAGTACAAGGCGGACTCACAGTGGAGAAGTACAACCGAGAGTTTAAGAGACTCAAGAGATTTGCACCGTCTATGGTGGACACTGAGGAAAAGATGACAGAGAAATTTGTATTGGGTTTGGAACCAAGAATCCGCCGCATGTTGGAGGCGTTCAACCCAAAGACCTACGAGGAAGCCTTGAGAATTGCCAAGGCTTTAGAGAAACCAAAGAATGAGAAATGACGTGAAGAGCTAGTTATAATTGGGCAGAAGCGTCCTCATGAATCAGGAGGCTCTGACCTTCCACCACCAGCACGTAGGCACCGTTCCAATAACAGACCCGCTCCTAGATGGGATGAGCGACGCCCTCCCCGACGTACTAACAGGAACCCCATGAATCAAGATTAGGCCAGAGGGAGGAGAGAGGAAGGGTGCACTATCTGTGGAAGACTACACGGTGGGAGGTGCATGGCTGGCAGCCGAGTGTGTTATAGATGTGGTCAAGAGGGGCACATCACCGTGAACTGCACGGCCGGAAATGCTGCAGCACAAGCAAACCCGCCCAGAGTAGTAGAGCAAACGGATCAACCAGCACTACCGCGAGCTCAAGCTAGGGCCTACGCGTCAACCAGCAAGGACACTGGGAGGTACGACGCCGTGGTGACAGGTACACTATCCATTTTAGGTCATTTCGCTTTTACCTTATTTGATTCTGGTTCCACGCATTCCTTTAGTTTCATGTCTTTTGTTGTACAAGCAGGGTTCGAATTAGAACCCTTATTACATGAAATGTCTATAAGCACCCCTGCGGGGGTAGACTTAGTATCTAGAGATAGAGTAAAGGATGGTCAAGTAATCATAGGGAACCAAACTTTAAGCGTTGACCTGATGGTGGTAAACATGACAGATTTCGACGTCATACTAGGCATGGATTGGTTAGCTGAAAATCGAGCTAGTATAGACTGTCACAAAAAGGAAGTAAAATTTTCACCACCGACAGGACCTACCTTTAAATTTAAAGGCACAAATACCAGGATTACCCCCAGAAGTCTCGATGATGAAAGCAAAGAGGTTAGTCCAACAAGGTGGATGGGCTATATTAGCATGTGCTGTAGACGTAAGAGGAAAGGAAAAGACCCTAGTAAACGTGCCAATAGTAAACGAGTTCCCGGATGTATTTTCAGATGAATTACCTGGAATACCCCCTTCCCGAGCAGTCGACTTCGTCATCGAACTCGAGCCGAGAACTGGGCCTATTTCCAAAGCACCTTATCGTATGGCGCCAGCAGAGTTGAAGGAACTCAAGGCGCAATTGCAAGACTTACTAGATAAAGGATTCATTTGACCTAGCGTGTCCCCCTGGGGTGAGTCAGTGTTGTTTGTTAAGAAGAAAGATGGATCGATGCGTCTGTGCATCGATTACAGAGAGCTAAACAAGAGAACCATAAAAAAAAAATATCCTCTGCCTAGAATAGAAGACTTGTTTGATCAACTCAGAGAGGCAACAGTATTCTCTAAGATAGATCTTCGGTCCGGTTACCACCAAATTAGGATTAATGAAAAAGACGTACCAAAAACAGCGTTTAGGACAAGGTACGGTCACTACGAGTTCGTAGTGCTGTCATTTGGCCTCACCAATGCCCCAACTGTGTTTATGGAGTTAATGAACCAGGTATTCAAAGAATGCCTAGACATGTTCGTGATTGTGTTCATTGATGACATTCTCATATACTCGAGAACAGACTTAGAGCACGAGGAACACCTCCGAAAAGTCCTAACCACCCTAAGAGAGCACAAGTTGTACACCAAGTTCTCCAAATGCAAATTTTGGTTACGACAACGGAAGTAAGGAGTTTTGGGGACTCACACTCGCACGTGTGAGTCGTGTGTAGGGAAGTACTACACATCCAATTTGTCCGAGACTGGAGGCCACCCCTAAGATGATTAGAGATAGGTCCCTATTCATGATTGCATGTGTTTGCATTAGCATGGCCCCTATAGTGGGGTCACTTATTGAGTATTTCTTCGAAATACTCAGGCCGTGTGCCATATTGTTTTTCAGGTAAAGGCCAGGCTCCCATGTACAGTTGACGGTGGCATCGTGATCAGAGACTGTGGCGCGTGCATAGGATAGTTGCATATTTAAAATTCCTAGTCTTGGTTAGGATAGGGCGTTTGCATTTCATTCATTTATTTCGTCCTCACGCTCCCATGTGGCTTTCTCGCTGTGGTGATTCCGCCACAGTACCTTAACAAACGCAATATTCCTATTGCATAAGGTTTTTACTTCTCTAGCTAAGATTTTTACTAGTTTTTTCCTTGTAGCTCAAATCTTCATTAAGTTGGAGTGGTTTGTAGTCTATTACGTGGATAGGGTCCGTAATGTACTTCCTCAACATCGACACATGAAATACATCGTGTACTCCTGAGTGGGCTAGAGGTAGGTCTAACTTATACGCTAATGAACCAACTCACTCTAGGATCTCGAATGGTCCAATGAATTTAGGACTTAACTTGCCCTTACGTTCGAATCTCAAGACACCTTTCATAGGTGCCACCTTGAGGAATATTGGGTCCCGTATCTCAAACTCCAAGCTTCTACGCCTTACATCGGTGTAGTTTTTTCTGTCTACTTTGAGCGATACGAATCCTTGCTCGAATTTTCTGGATAGCCTCATTGGTGAGTCAAACTAGATCGGGTCCTACTAACTCTCTCTCGCCTACTTCGTCCCAGCATAGTGGGGACCTACACCGTTTTTCGTATTGGGCCTCAAATAGTGTCATTTCAATAGTTGCTTGGAAACTATTATTATACGAGAATTCCATGAGGTGGAGTTTGGAATCCCAACTTCCCTTAAAATCTAGTACGCAAGCGCGTAACATGTCCTCTAGAAGTTGGTTTAAACGCTCGGGGTGGAAAGCGGTACTAAAGTCGAGGTGGGTACCCAGCGCTTTTTGAAGTCCGAGCTAGAATGCTGACGTAAAGCGTGGGTCCCGATCTAACACTATAGATACTAGGACTCCATGTAGTCTTACTATTTCTTTCACATACAGTTGTGCCAAATTGTCAACTGTATATGTAGCTTTCCCAGGTAGGAAGTGTGCCGACTTGGTCAACCTATCGACAACTACCCGATCATTGTATAGCCTTTAAGCGTTTTGGGTAATCCTACTATGAAGTCCATTGCTCTGTTTCCCACTTCCACTCTAGTATGCTTAGGAGCTGCAACAACCCCGCCGCCTTTTATCTAGGAGCTTTCACTTGTTGACATACTAAGCACTTGCTCACAAACTCGGCCACGTCCCTCTTCATGCTCTTCCACCAAAAGTGTTGTTTTAAATCTTGGTACATCTTAGTACCTCCTAGATGCATGGCAAATGACGAGTTGTGAGCTTCGTTAGTATTTCTTTCCTTATCTCCTCTATTGTTGAGACATATAGGCGTCCCTGATACAATAGCCCTTCATCTGAGGTCTTTGAGAATCCATTTACTAGACTCTCAGTTAGCTAGCTTAAGACTTTCTATAGGTTTAGATCCTCTCGTTGGGAGGTAACCATTCTTTGCCTAAGTGTAGGTTGCACTGTAAGTCAGGCTAGTTGTGCCATGACTCTCTCGGTTGCTACAACTGTAACGACCCAAAAAAAAAAAATTAAATAATTAAAATAATAATTTTCCCTAAACTACTCCCCACTAACCCCCTCCCTCTCCCAACTATCTCTCCTCAACCAACTCATCCGGAAAAAACCCAAATCAGAATACTCGATGCATGTTAGGTTCCTAGAATGAAAAAAAAAAAAATACCAACAACCAGATTTGCAAGGAGAGCTGGAGATTTAATTATTGGAGAGAGATCTTGCTTTGTTATTACTGTAAGTCATATTTCAGATCTCTTTTTCATTTATCCCAATCAGATTTCCTTTTCCTTTATCTAATTAATCAGAATAAGATCTCTTGTTCCCTGCCCATTTATTTAGATTTTAGTTATCGGGTTATAGAATATTAACCATGACTGAGGCTAAAATCTGTCCATAAAAAAATACAGAACAAAGGGAAAAATGGAAGATAAGAAGTAAATACAAGACAGAGAGAGAAAAGATTCTGTTTTGGTTATCAGGTTATAGAAAATTAACCATAATTGAAGCTAATATCTGTTTATAAAAAAAATACAGAAATAGAGGGAAAAAGAGGGAAGAAGTAAATACAGGATAGGGAGAAAGAAAGAAAAGATTCTGTTTAAAAAAAATGGAAAGATTTGGTAAGAAAAATTTATCTATGATATCTGTGAATTTAAATGATAACAAAATTAGAGGAAAAAAAAGAAAGGAAAACAAGATAAAAGAAAGATTTGGAAGGAAGAATTAATGATAACCAAATGAAAGAAAAAAAAAAGGAAAACAAGATAAGAGAAAGATTTTGGAAGGAAGAAAAAAAGAAAAGAAAAAGAGAAAATACCTAAAAGAAGAAAAAAAAAATAAAGAGGGAAGGAAAGAAAGAGAGGAGGAAATATAGAGAGAAGGAAGAGAAAAATAAAAGGGAAGAGTTAAGGGGTAAGAATCAATGGAAATTGACCAATAATATGATTAAGTAAGAATCGATTAAAAATTGGTCAAGAATATGTCTTGAACAAAAATCGAGAGAAAAAGTAGAGTACAGAAAGAATATTAGAAGACAAGAAAGTAGTCACTCGAGATAAAAAATAGAAAATGAAATCTTAATATAAATAAAATATGTATATATATTTAGATGTATATTATAACGTTCCAAGACTTTATCCATGCAAAGTCTTTAATGCTCGCATGAAGTTTAGCACATGAACCATTGTAAGAGTCAGAGAATTGAACATGAAATTGATGTCATGGATTCTTATAGGTTGGCTTGGATACAAAGGGAAAAATCAAACTTTCGTTAAAGGATAAATTGGTGACACCCTTATAAGCTAATCAGGTAAGTGGTCTTACTATAGATAGGCTAAAAATTGTATGAGTTACGATGATGAATGAACTATATTGTACGATGCGGTATATGAGTTATGATGATGTATGAGTTATGATGATGTGTTGGTTACGATACTTGATGTGCGCAGTATATATATATTTTGATGAATGTCGTACTTGATATGTTTGATGCACTTTTTGACAATATGATGAGTATGATGATTGCGTGACGTTTACCTTAATATGATGATGTATTCCATATTGAGCATGTTATATGATAATGAGTGCCATATTGCATCATGTCATTAGATCGACATAGGACACAACCCTTAGAGCGTGAAAATGATATTAATATAAATATCCACAAGTATGTATTACCTAGAGTAACAAAGAGATGAGACTAGAGGGTTGTGTCAGAAGAGACATTATGATGGATTTAGAGGGACCTCATGCATATTGTATGTTCATAAGCATAGGGCTACTTCCCCTAGAGATGATGAGTGCGGATGCGCACCATATGATGAGCGTGAATGCGCACAGGTGCGAATGCACACAGATGAGGGTGTTCATGAGGCGCATGACACTATGGGGTTCCGCTGACCTCCGGACGTCGCTACAGATTAGCTTGACCAGAGGGTCTAGGGGATGTGCGAGCGCCCTGGGGATTCACACTCGCACGTGTGAGTCGTGTGTAGGGAAGTACTACACATCCAATTTGTCCGAGACTAGAGGCCACCCCTAAGATAATTAGAAATAAGTCCCTAAATCATGATTGCATGTGTTTGCATTTGCATGGCCCCTATAGTAGGGCCACTTACTGAGTATTCTTTGAAATACTCAGGCCGTGTGCCACATCATTTTTTAGGTAAAGGCAAGGCGCACTTGTACGGAGGACGGCGGCATCGCGAGTAGAGACTGTGGTACGTGCATAGGGTAGATTCATATTTAAATTTCTAGTCTTAAGTTAGAATAGGTTGTTTTGCATTTCATTGTTTTAAATTATTTTGTATTTGTTTTTGTTTTCTCTAAATTTCAATATTTCATATTCAAACACGTAAGACCATGGCTGTGTTTTTCAGAGAAAAAGTTGTTTTTAATGGTGTTAATATAACACATGCGGAAGCAATTTGGATCTTAGGCACTTTTAGAACATCAATTATTGTAAATAACTAGCATGTTCATAAGTATTAAAACTTAATGAGTTTAAATACTAATCTTTTGTAGTTCAAACTCCTTTTGCCTCACGAACCGGTTTCGAACCACCACTAGTGTCTTCTCCACTATCCTCCGGCCTTAGAACGGGATTGTGGAATCCGGTGAGTGACTAAACTTGGGAGGGATTTAGTATATGTGAAGACAGTGTTTGTGAGAGGTTTTTCTCAAGGTTTTTCACCAAGATGAAGAAGTCCTTCCATGTATCATGATCACTCTATTTAAAGAGTCATGTTTGCATGTTCATGCAAATTTGAGATCACCAAATTTTGACACTTAAAATTCCACTCAAATGTTTGGGATTATGTGGCAAGCATGCATGTTTGAGTTAACCAAATTTTGACACTCAAAATTCCACTCAAACTTGTGGGGTTTATTTGGCAAACATGCAAGTTTGGTTAAACCAAATTTTGACACCTCAAAATTCCACTAACATGGATTTTTCCCTTAGATGAAAGTCAACATTTTGACTTTCTTCCTTTTAATTCAACAATTAATTTGAATAGTGAATTTCAAATTAAAGTAACATTAAATGATTAATTAAACTATTTAATTAATATTTAATATTAATTCAAATGCCAATCCCAATCAATTCCGACACATAATTGATTAAGATATTTAAATCTTATTTAAATATCTCAGATTCTCTCCTTTTGTTTAATTCGTAAATAAAACAAAATTGTGGTTAAATATATCGTATATATGTAACGCATACTCCCTAATTTGAATTCGAACACTTCGAACTCACTCGTCACACTGTTCTATGGTTTAGTCCGATATGAGCTAGTAGAGGGACCTAATGGACCTATAGATCATGGGCTCCAATGATCCAAGATTAACCGGTTAAACTCATTAACCTGGTTAACCAACATTCGTTAACTACTAGGACACTCCACTATAGCCTAGTAGTTGCACTCCCCTCACTTTAGATATTTTTCTGTCCATCTGATATAATCATGATTAGTAAGTCGATCCTTCATAGGTTGTTCGTAACTAAAGCTGGGTCAATTTATCGTTTTACCCCTGAAGTTACTTCTTGTTCTTTATGTCTCACTGATCCTCTAATGAACAATTGGTTTGTGGTCCAACCAGTAAACCGAATCCCTCTCAGGCCTATGAGAGGGTGGGGCCCCTTGTTCAAGACCTGGAGTCAGTGCTTAAGGGAACTACCTTTCTTCTATCCCTAAAAGTGGGTAGGAGTGAATTCCGTCTTGCATCCCACGTCCCCAGCCATTCACCCAGTCTTACCCCTGAAATGGGAGGCCTGTTGAGTCGGCGAACTAGAGCCACTCTTGTTAGGATCGCACAACAACGCACACGCTCGATCTAGATGATCACAAAGAAAAGGATAGAGAGAATTGCAAGGAGAACTCTGGCTAAAAGGATTTTTTATTGATGACTTCAGGCATGTACAACAAGAGAGTACAGAGAATAGAAAGTACATTTCAAAGCTTTCCTAGACGGGATATATATATGGTTCAGTTTACTAAATATAGCTTTACCAGATTTAACCATCTACTATATATAGCTATGTACCATATATAGCTTTACCGGATATAGCTTCACCATATATGGCTTTACCAAATATAGCTTTACCAGATATAGCCATTGACCAAGCTATAAATACAGGGAGCAGACTCCATAACTCAACAATTCTCCCACTTGGAGACTGATCCTACACCATACCAATTAGGGCTTTGCATAGCTTTAATTTTCCAACATCAACACATTTTGTCAACATGTCTGCTGGATTCTTTGCACCCTCTATCTTCTCCAAACATATATCGCCTTCTTCCACTAACCTGCGAGTGAAATGGTACCGTCTTCTAATGTGTTTTGTCCTTGAATGATAGACTGGGTTTTTTACCAACTGTATGACACTCTGACTATCTGTATAAAGGATCTTCTTGCACTGCTTCCGGCCTAATTCTTCTAGATAGTCTGTCATCCATATCATCTCCTTTCCAGCTTCAGCTATGGCCACGTACTCAGCTTCAGTAGATGAAAGAGCAACGCATTTCTGAAGCTTGGACATCCAACTCACTGCTGTTCCATCTATAGTGTAGATATACCCAGATGTGCTATTGCTGGAGTCTACATCTCCACTCAGATCAGCATCCACAAAACCTTGCAGAACTACTTTGTCATTGCCATAACAAAGTGTAGTACTGGATGTACCTCTCAGATATCTCAGAAGCCACTTCACAGCTTCCCAATGTTCCGTCCCTAGATTTGCCATGTACTTGCTAACAACTCCCACTGCATGTGTTATGTCAGGTCTAGTGCAGACCATAGCATACATCAAACTCCCAACTGTAGAAGCGTACGGAACTGATGCCATGTGCTCACGTTCCTCAACTGACTTGGGAGATTGCCCCTTTGACAATTTAATATGATTTGCCAAGGGGGTAGTCCTGGGTTTAGCGTTATTCATCTTGAATTTGGACAACACCTTCTCAATGTACTGCTCTTGGGATAGATTTAATGTGCCAGCAGATCTATCTCGAGAAATCCTCATCCCAAGGATCTGCTTCGCTGCACTTAAATCTTTCATCTCAAATACTGAAGACAAGCTTGCCTTCAGGTGGTTTATCTCCCTCATACTTGATCCAGCAATTAGTATATCATCCACATACAGGAGTAGAAACACATAAGAATCAGTGTATTTCTTGAGGTAGCAACACTGATCCTTTTCACTTCTGTGGAAACCACTCTTGCTCATGAAGGAGTCAAACTTCTTGTACCATTGTCTCGGTGCTTGTTTCAGTCCATACAAGCTCTTATTGAGCTTACACACCATGTGCTCCTTGCCTGGAGCTGCAAATCCTTCGGGTTGTTGCATATAGATCTCCTCATCTAGATCTCCATGTAAAAATGCCGTTTTTACATCCATTTCCTCAAGGTGCAAATTCTCCGATGCAACAATACTCAATAGAATTCGGATAGTAGTTAATTTCACAACTGGAGAAAAGATCTCAGCATAATCAATGCCTTTTCTTTGTGAATATCCTTTAACTACTAACCGAGCCTTAAACCTCCTTCTGCCATCTGGTTCAACCTTGATTTTGAACACCCATTTGTTCAACAGAGCTCTCTTTCCTGTAGGCAACTCAGTCAGCACCCACGTATTATTCCTTTCAAGTGAGCTCATCTCATCATCCATGGCTTGCTCCCACTTAGTTGAATCTTCCACTTGTAGGGCCTCATCAAAGGACTCTGGTTCTCCTTCGTCAGTCAGCAACAGATAATGTAATGAGGTTGAATATCTATCTGGTGCTCTGGTAGTTCTGGATGATCTTCTCAACACCTGCTCAGGTGCAACTTGCTCCACGTCTGGTTCTTCAGCAATAGGATCAGCCACGTCTGGTTCTTCAGCAATAGGATCAGGAGTTTCTTGAGCTTCTGTTGTACCATCACTGTGTGAATTTTCTTGCCACTCAAATTCAACTCCCACTTGCTTCGTAGTCTCAGAGTTTATCTTCTCTCTGTCCTTGTACATGACATTTTCATCAAAGGTCACATCACAGTGTCTTAGGATCTTCATATTTTTCTCATCCCAAAACCTATACCCGAACATGTCAGAGCCATAGCCTATGAAGTAGCATTTCACAGCCTTAGCATCAAGCTTATCTCTCTTCTCTGGATCAACATGAACATACGCAGTACAGCCAAAGGTTCTCAAGTGAGAGTACTTGAGTTCTTTTCCTGTCCATACTTCTTCGGGCAATTTGAACTTCAAGGGTACTGACGGCCCTCTATTAATCAAATATGCTGCTGTGTTCACAGCATCAGCCCAGAATGTCTTTGGCAATCCAGAATGAATCCTCATGCTTCTTGCTCGCTCATTCAAGATTCTGTTCATCCTTTCTGCAATACTATTTTGTCTTGCCTTACCGGGAATTTTTCTTATTAATCTAATTCCCTCAGCTGCACAAAATGTTATAAACTCTGATTTGTTGTACTCTCCTCCATTGTCAGACCTCAAGCATTTGATCTTCAAGCCGGTCTGATTTTCAACTTCAGCTTTCCACTTCTTGAAGGTGGTAAACACATCTGACTTGTGTTTCAGAAAGTAAACCCATACCTTCCTGCTGAAGTCATCGATGAAGGTGACGTAGTACCTTGATCCACCAAGTGATGAAACTGGAGATGGTCCCCAGACGTCTGTATGGACCATTTCCAATCGCACTTTCTTCGGTTCTCTGGCAGCCTTTGTGAAACTAACTCGTTTTTGTTTGCCCATAACGCAACTCTCACAAAGACCCATATCAACAGATTTTAAGTCTTCTAAAGCTCCTTTCGCAGTCAGTATCTTCATTCCTTTGACGCTCATATGTCCAAGTCTATTGTGCCATAGACTTGAATTGGAAGCACTCTCAGCAGCAGCAGTCATGTTTATACACTCTACAGTAGTGTATAAGGTTCCGGATTTTGTGCCACGCGCAACAACCATGGCGCCCTTCACAATCTTCCAGGAACTCTTTCCAAACTCTGCTGCATAGCCTGTGCTATCCAACTGACCAATAGAGATCAGGTTCTTCTTGAGATCAGGAATGTATCTGACATCTTGTAATGTCCATTGATTTCCTGCTGGAGTTTGTATGGAGACATCTCCCTTTCCTTCAATCTCCAAGGTTTTATTGTCGGCAAGATACACCTTCCCGAAATTTCCTGATTTGAAATTTCGAAACAATTCCTTACTTGGAGACGAATGGAACGATGCACCTGAATCCAAAATCCAGGATTCAGCTGGGCTATCCACACTAAGGATTAAAACGTCCTCAGCATCTTCTGTTGTGTATATAGAATCATCATCATCTTCATATTTATGATTCTGCTTCTTCTTTAGCTTTGTACAATCTGTCCGAAAGTGTCCTTTTCCCCCACAGCTCCAACACGTTACGTTGGATTTGTTTGGAGATTTTCCCGGTTCTTTGATTTTGAACGCCCATGTTTGTTTGAGCTCTTTGATTTGCTTCTTCCCCTTCGATCAACACTGAGAGCATTGCCTGATGAATCTCCAGTTTCCCGTTTGCGAATACTTTCGCTGAGAACTACATCTCGAATTTCATCAAACTTCAGTTTATTAGATCCTCGGGAACTGCTGATTGCGGCAACAACAGTATCCCATGACTCGGGTAAGGATGACATCAAAATCAACGCTTTAATTTCATCTTCGAAATTAATTTCCACTGAACCCAGTTGACTTATGATCGTATTGAATTCATTTATATGATCCGCAACACGTCCACCTTCAGACATTTGTAGATTGAACAATCTACGCATCAAATACACCTTGTTCATAGCCGACGATTTTTCATACATATTTGACAGCGCCTTCATCAGATCTGACGTTGTCTTCTCCTTGATGATGTTAAACGCCACGTTTCTGGATAGCGTCAACCGGATCATCCCTAAGGCTTGTCGATCCTTGAGCTTCCACTGTTCCGTGGTCATGGTATCCGGCTTCACCCCCAACAGAGGATCGTGAAGATCTTTCTGGTACAAATAATCTTCAATCTGCATCTTCCAGAGACCGAAATCGGATCCATCGAACTTCTCAATTCCAATCTTTGAACTTTCCATCTTCACAGATCGTGGTGAATTTTGCCTTGCTCTGATACCAGTTGTTAGGATCGCACAACAACGCACACGCTCGATCTAGATGATCACAAAGAAAAGGATAGAGAGAATTGTAAGGAGAACTCTGGCTAAAAGGATTTTTTATTGATGACTTCAGGCATGTACAACAAGAGAGTACAGAGAATAGAAAGTACATTTCAAAGCTTTACTGGACGGGATATATATATGGTTCAGTCTACTAAATATAGCTTTACCAGATTTAACCATCTACTATATATAGCTATGTACCATATATAGCTTTACCGGATATAGCCATTGACCAAGCTATAAATACAGGGAGCAGACTCCATAACTCAACAATTCTCACCCATGCAAATCTAAGGATAATTCCGAATAAACAGGAGTTCATGGTTAGCTCAGGATTAAAATCGAGTTACCTAGGTTATCGAATGAAAGAAAATCAGTCTCAACAGTAAACGACATTATAAAGTGAGAGTGGTTTTCTCCATGGTCCGATCTTATGCAATACTCATTGCATAGGACGCCCCCACTCACATGTCTCCACATGTACAATTTAGTGATCACATTGTTTATATCATATACAAAAGTGGGCCGCATCCATAATGTCCCCAGAATAAGGTACTCAGTCTTATCCTTATACTATAGATCATTTTGACTATATACTTGAACTTGATCCACTCTTATGTCTCTACATATAGTTCAAGTAATCATACTATAGCCAGAGTGTTCTTAGTTTATTGGATTTAGATTAATGATCGTAAAGTTCACTTTATTCAATAACAATTTTTTTACTGAATAAACATCAATAATAACTTTATAGAATATACCTTTGTTTACAAACTATGAGTTTTAGGACATAAAACCCAACAGTTTTAAACGTTTTTTTTGAAGTTTACGTTATCAACTATGTTCATGTAAGAGTTAAATTACCGCATTATAGATGAGCATGAGACGTTAGTAGCGACTCTGAGTATGTGGAAATTTAGGGTCGTTACAACAACTATGTTGGCTCACTCGAATTTTCTTTGTACCCCTACTTCCCTCATAATGAGGGCCGAAGAGTGGGCCGCCTTTCTACTCAATGCGTTTGCGACCATATTTACTTTCTAGGGTGGTACTAGATATCTACATTGTAGTCCTTCACCAATTCTAACAACTTTCTCTGTCTCATATTTAACTCTTTCTGGGTGAAGAAATATTTAAAATCTTGTGGTTGGTTAAACTTTGAATTTTCTCTCCATACAAGTAGTGTCACAAAATTTTCAGCGCGAACACTACAGCGGCGAACTCCAGGTCGTGGGTAGGGTAATTATCTTCGTATTCTTTTAGTTGACGGGACGCGTATGCAACAACTTTACCGTGTTGCATTAACACACATCCTAGTCCATTCTTTAAAGGTGTCACTATAGATTACGTACTCTTCTGAGATCTCGGGTACATGCAATCATGATTTAGGGACCTATCTCTAATCATCTTAGGGGTGCCCTCCAGTCTCGGACAAATTGGATGTGTAGTACTTCCCTACACATGACTCACACATGCGAGTGTGAATTCCCAGGGCGCTCGCACACCCCCTGGACCCTCTGGTCAAGCTAATCTGTAGCGACGTCCGGAGGTCAGCAGAACCTCATAGTGTCATGCACCTCATGAACACCCTCATCTATGTGCTTCGCACCTGTGCGCACACGCGCTCATCATACGGTGCGCGTCCGCACTCATCATCTCTAGGGGAAGTAGCCCTATGCTTATGAACATACAATATGCATGAGGTCCCTCTAAATCCATCATAATGTCTCTTCTGACACAACCCTCTAGTCTCATCTCTTTGTTACTCTAGGTAACACATACTCGTGAATATTTATATTAATATCATTTTCACGCTCTTAGGGTTGTGTCCTATGTCGATCTAACGACATGATGCAATATGGCACTCATCATGATATAGCATGCTCAATATGGAAAACATCGGCATATTAAGGTAAACGTCACGCAATCATCATACTCATCATATTGCCACAAAGTGCATCAAACATATCAAGTACGACATTCATCAAGATATATATATACTGAGCACATCATCAGGTATCATAACCCACACATCATCATAAGTCATACATCATCATAACTCATATACCACATCGTACGACATAGTTCATACAACATCGTAACTCATACAATTTTTAGCCTATCATATAGTAAGGCCACTTACCTGATTAGCTTATACGGTTGTCACCAATTTATCTTTAATGAAAGTTCGATTTTTCCCTTTGTATCCAAGCCAACCTATAAGAATCCATGGCATCAATTTCATGTTAAATTCTCTAACTCTTACAATGGTTCATGTGTTAAACTTCATGCGAGCATTAAAGACTTTGCATAGATAAAGTCTTGGAATGTTATAATATACCTCTAAATAGATATACACATATTATATAAATATTCTATTTATATTAAGATTTCATTTTCTATTTTTTATTTCGATTGACTTCTCTTTGTCTTTTGATATTCTTTTCTTACTCTGCTTTTTCTCTCAATATTTTTTCAAGACATATTCTTAACCAATTTTTATTCGATTCTTACTTAATCATATTGTTGGTCAATTCGGATCCATTCTTACTCCCAACTCTTCCCTTTTATTTTTCTCTTTCTCTATATTTTTTTCTTTTGATTTTCTATTCTGGCATTCTCTCTATTTTCTCTTTTACTTCTTTCCTGCTCTTTGTATTTTCTTTTTACTTCCTGCTATTTATTTTTTTTTCTTTTCCCTGCATTTCTACTTTTCTCTCTTTCCTTTTGATTTTATTATATATATATATATACACACACATATATGTATTTTGTCTTTTCTTTTGATTTTGTTAACAGTATTTTGGCCTCTCTACCGTCATCTCATATTTTTTTGTATTCTAATTAATTCTTCTTTCAAAATCTTTCCTTTATCTTATATGTATTTTTTTTTCTCCCTTTAATTTTGTTAAAATCTAAAACTCACACATAAATTTTCATTCCAAATCTTTCCTTTCTTCTTTTCTCTTTCCTTTCTTATTTACCTGTTAATTTTTTGTTCCAATTCTTCTCTTTTCCTCTCTATTTTGTATTTATTTTTCTATCTGTTCTGTATTTTCCTTTATTCTATTGACAAATATTTGCCTCATCTGTTCTAGTTATTTTCTATGACCTAACATCATAACAAAAAATCTAAATATCTGGGTAAGAGAAGCAGGGATCTAATTCCAAATAATTAGACAAAGAAAAGAAAATTTGTTCTAGTTATTTTTCTATGACCTAACATCATAACCAAAAATCTAAATAACTAGGCAATAGAACCAAGGATCTAATTCTTAATAATTAAACAAATGAAAAGGAAATCTGATCCGGATAAATGAAAAAGAGATCAGAGATCTGAAACATGACTTAAAAAGAGATCAGAGATCCGAAACATGACTTACCGTAATAACAATAAGATCTCTCTCCAAATTAAATCTCCAGCTCTCCTTGTAAATCTGGTTGTTTGTATTTTTTTTTCATTGTAGAAACCACGGATGATCCAGTATTCTGATTTGGGAGATTGACTAATGAGTTGGTTGAGGGGAGATAGTTGGGAGAGGGAGGAGGGGTTAGTGGAGAGTAGTTTAGGGAAAATTATTATTTTAATTATTTAATTTTTTTTTGCGTCGTTACAGCGAGCGCCCTGGGGACTCACACTCGCACGTGTGAGTCGTGTGTAGGGAAGTACTACACATCCAATTTGTCCGAGACTGGAGGCCACCCCTAAGATGATTAGAGATAGGTCCCTATTCATGATTGCATGTGTTTGCATTAGCATGGCCCCTATAGTGGGGTCACTTACTGAGTATTTTAGAAATACTCAGGTCGTGTGCCATATTGTTTTTCAGGTAAAGGCAAGACTCCCATGTACGGTTGACGGTGGCATCGTGATCAGAGACTGTGGCGCGTGCATAGGATAGTTGCATATTTAAAATTCCTAGTCTTGGTTAGGATAGGGCGTTTGCATTTCATTCATTTATATTAATTAATTTGTAATCGTTTTATTTTATCTTTTGAACACAGCACGATGTTTGAAACACGTAAGTCCGACAGTGTTTTCCAATGTTTAAATGTATTATGAAGTTTTAAATTATTCCGCTAATAAAGATGAGCATTCTTAGATTTTTATTCTGCATTAGAGATGAGCATGAGACGTTAGTGGCGACTCTAGATATGTGGAAATTTAGGGTCGTTACAACCGGTGTCAATTGTGTCAGATCGGGACGCGCATTTTATGTCGACCTTTTGGCACGGACTCCAAAAAGCGATGGGTACCCGCCTCGACTTTAGCACCGCCTTCCACCCACAAACGGATGGCCAAACGGAATGATTAAACCAAATACTGGAAGACATGCTTCGGGCATGCGTTATGGATTTCACAGGGAGTTGGGACACTAAACTCCACTTAATGGAATTCTCTTACAACAACAGCTTCCAAGCAACCATCGGGATGGAACCCTTTGAAGCGTTGTATGGAAAATGATGTAGATCCCCATTGTTCTGGGACGAAGTAGGAGAACGAAAACTTTTAGGACCCGAGCTGGTCCGCATCACCAACGAGGCGGTACAGAAAATTAGGGTAAGAATGCGTACCGCACAGAGTAGGCAAAAGAGCTACGCCGACGTTAGGCGTAGGAATTTAGAGTTCGAAGAGGGGGACCAAGTGTTCCTAAAAGTAACTCCTATGAAAGGCATTCTAAGATTCAGAAAAGAGGGGAAGCTAAGCCCCCGATTTATTGGATCGTTCGAAATTTTAGAAAGAGTAGATTCGGTAGCTTATAAACTAGCTTTACCACCTTCACTTTCAAGCGTACACGATGTATTTCATGTGTCCATGTTAAGGAAATATATTACAGACCCTACGCACGTAATAGACTACAAACCTCTCGAAATCGAGGAAAATTTAAGTTATCAAGAGAAACCGATTAAAATCCTAGCCCGAGAAGTGAAAGCTTACGTAATAGAAATATAGGTTTCGTTAAGGTATTGTGGCATAACCACCAAATCGAGGAAGCTACGTGGGAACGAGAGGAGAAAATAAAGGAAAAATATCCCGCGTTGATCCACGAGTTCGAGACTTTCGAGGACGAAAGTTCTTTTTAGAGGTAGGTAATGTAATAGCCCAAATAATAATAATAATAATAATAATAATAATAATAATAATAATAATAATAATAATAATAATAATAAATAATAAATAATTATAAAAAAATATATACGTCAAAATAATAATAATTCATAATTAAATAACTAAAAATGATTACTTAAAAACAAGAATAAAAATAAAATTTACTCACCCCTCCCCACTAACCTCTCCCCAACCGCATTCTTTTTCCTCAACCCCACCATTATCACAGTTCATCCAAAAATAAACATAAAAAAAAATGTCAGATTTGGGAAAAAGTAAAACGGTGTTTCAACAAGGATATGATGCAGATCTACTTAACAGATTTTGGTCTGTTCGTCTGTTATTACGGTAAAATTCTATCTCAGATTTCTTTTCCTTTATAGTTATGGTTATAAGAAATCAATTTCCTTTATAGTTATGGTTATAAGAAATCAATTTTGGATCAAATCTTCCTTCATATTTTACTAGATCATGTAATAATCAGATCTACAGAATGAAAATAAATATAGGATTAGAGGAATATCTTATTTACAGAATTGAAAATGTTTACCGAACTGAAAATCTATTTACATAAGAAAATTACACAGGGAGAAGGGAAGATTTGTTGAACAGATTTAAAAATAAAACAGGAAATATGAGAGAGGGTACTAATATAACGCCCCTAATTTTCTTTAACCTAATTAGTGACGTCGCCCATGCATACTTATCTCATTAAGCGGAAGCTCATCATAAATAACCTTGAAATAGTCTTTCATAAAAATTCAAGAATCCAAAACAAAACCTAAACTCCGAAAATGAACCTTCAATAATGAATTCAAAATAAATCCAAATAAAACGATACTCAATCCTATAACTTAAAACAATCTAATAAAAGTAAACTCCTAAAATTATCACGTCTCCAACTTCCATGGTGGCCTCAGCTCCACCGTCAACCGTACATTGGCGCCTTGCCTTTACCTGAAAAATGTAGGTAGCACGTGGCTTGAGTATTTTATGAAATACTCAGTAAGTCACCCCACTGTTGGGGTTAGGAATGCAAACACATGCAACATATGAGCGGGACCTAACTTTTCATAGCCTTGGGCACTTTTCTATTCCGGGTAGGGTTGGATGTGTGGTACTCCTTCACACATGGCCCATGTACGTGTACATGAACCCACCAGGCGGGCTCTTATACGTACCCCTTGGGCCTGACTTGGTCGGGCACAACGTGTTACACGTAGCCGGACACCACAGAACAGAAAAGGGCCCGCATGATATCATGGCGAACATAAATATCGCATTTCATTCTTTCGTATCATAAAGGGGAAGAATCCCGATGCACGTGACATACATATATGCATGAGGTCCCTTAACATATCTAACATGACATTACATAAGCAGTGCTAACATCGCATTTACGTTTCTTACATCACATGGCATCTCACATGACTTTACATGGCATATTACATAAACATTCCAGTTGCATAAACATCTCATGACATGACTCGATAATTCTATGTGTATCTATGACGTCAATCAACATATTCATGGCATATAATACTAACATCTCATTCATGACATAACATAAACAGTCAACAGTCAACAGTCAACACGAGTTCATACTTCACATAACATACACAATCTACGGTCGACAAAATCTATACATCACATAATCATATCACATAAAATATGGTGCATGCAGGGGCCACAGGGCACGCACCATCATACAACACGTAGAAAGCTAACTCCAACAGTAAGGTCACTTACCTCGATGGTCTTCGTTGAAGTCACTCACGACGAGCTAATCCCAGTGGTTAAATATGTCCTATGATAACCACATAAAAATTTAGAACCTTTCATAAGGTACCCTAGCTAAACCTCATGCTATTTATCAAAATAAACCCTCGACCTAATCTGTCTTTAACGTTTAGGAGCCATACTGACCTCGGATGGTAAAACTAAGGGCAGAAACGGCTTCGGAAGGGCCAAAAACCTTGGAATCGATATATTATAGTGATACCGATTCACCAAGCTGAGCTGCCGAGCCGACCTATTAAGCCGCCGAGCTGAGCTGCGGGATTTGACAGAGCCGAGCTGCCGTACACGTCAAGCCGAGTCGAGAGCACGCGTGCGGAGCCGAGACCAAGGCTGCAGCGCGCGTCCGCGTTGGGCCGAAACGCACAGAGCCCGCGTTCGTCCCGTGGGCTGGTCCAGAGGCCGAACGTGAACCCGACCCATTTTCCTTCGTCTTCCTTACCCGAAATCTCACGAAAACCCTAATCGTTGCTGCGCCGCCAACGGCGATGTCACAACCCCGATCCCGACAATGCGACGACACCCCTCGCCTATTCCGACCGACGCGCAACGATATCCAACACCGATAGCCTCGGTCGCTTCTCCCTCCAGCCACTCACCGAAGAAAATCCAGCGAACCACCTCACACGTTTTTCCTGGCTAACCCTCTCAATTTTTCCGTACTCTCAGACACCCTCGAAAAACCCTAAACGTTTGGAGAGCAAAAGTTGTTTCCAAGTAAGGAGGAGAGTTGTATATGGGAATATAAAAGGTCTTTATGACTTTTCCATTAAGGCAGTAATTTCGTTGCTAGAAATCATACCTTTTCCGGCGACAATAAATGTAGCAATAATATCTTTTTGTTTTGGCAGCAAAAATAAAATCTTAGCATAAAATCTAAAATAAATAAAACAAAAATTTGAATCCTTACAACTAAACTCCATTCAATTTTGTCTAAATATCAGAATTTTAACATGTAAATTAGGGAAATAATTTTATAGAGTTCAAACTTGAAACTAATGTCATGGGCTCACATAGGTTGACTTGGATTTCAAAGGACGGAATCGAACTTTCATTAAGGATATATACGTGACAATGACTTAAGCTAACCAGGTAAGTGGCTCATCTCGTAGGTTACGCGTTAATTATTGTATGTTGGCACGTGCCCGTAGATTTGCACATGTCATTGAATTGTATGCCAGTTTAATGTGCTTAAGTACGAACTCATGTGAACATGAATGTATGCTATGTTTGCTGCTTTGTTTGATGTGATATGATATGTACTTAATGCTAGCGGGGTTGTATTAAAGGATAATGAAATTGTAGAAGTAGTGGGGACCTCATGCATTATGTGTGTTCATGCATCTAGGGGGATACCCCTATCCCATCACGAGGGTACGGACGCGTACATCCAATGGCAGGACAACGATCGTTATGTTTTGCATAGCGCTGTCGTAACGGTTACTAGTTCTAACGGGTCCCGTCATAAGGGGCTCCCAGAGTATGCCCATCTGATAAGGAAAGTGGCCCAGCGGTGTGCGAACTAGCTAGTGAGCCCATACTTGCACGTATGGGCTGTGTGTAGAGTATATGGTACACGTCCACGATTACCCGTTAGGACAGCACCGTAGGAAAAACGAAACGATAGGTCCCATCATTTCATTGCATGCGATTGTTGCATAACCCCAATAGGGGGTCACTTACTGAGTATTCTAGAAATACTCAAGCCTCGTGCTACTTTACTTTTTCAGATAAGGGCAAGGCACCCATGTGACATCGACGAAAATTATGTTTGCTGCTTTGTTTTATGTTCATGTAAGGCACCCATTTCATCATTGCAAATCGACGGCGGCATCGTACACCCCGGGACCGTGGCACATGCATAGGGGTTAGTTGTTTTTTTTTTTTTTTTTTTTCATTTTATAGTCTAGGTTGAATTTGGTTTGCAACATTAGTATAGGTTAGTATAGGTTGAATTGTATTTGCATAATAAACCATAGGGTAGTATAAGACATTCATTCTGGTTTTATTCCTTTTCCTTTATTTCAATAATGTTATTTTCCTTTCTTTCCCTTGTAATCATTTTCTCTTCGAGATAATAAAAGGCGAGTGTAAGTCACATTTATGAACAGGGCCCATTTAATGTATATTCCGTATTTCAATTCAAGTATAGGAATGACCTTATATTAAATAAATCAAAATTTTTTATAGAATTAATTAGAATTAGATCTCCTCCTCCATTACCCAGTTATTTAGATTTTAATTAACAGTTAGAAATGGATCATAGATCTTCTGCTTTATACAATTATTTAGAACTAAACTGCTAATAGAATTAAATAGAGAAGAAAAGAATTAAAGAAGGAAGAAAAGAATTAAACAACAGGTTTGAAAAGAAAACTGCTAACAAAATTAAATAGAGAAGAAAAAAATTAGACAGGGAAGAAAAGAATTAAACAAGAGGTTTGAAAAGAATTAAACAGAAAACTTTAAAGAATGGAAGAGAGAGGTAAAGTAAAAATTGTAGGAGTTAAGATGATGTATGAACTATGTCGTACGATGCGATATATGAGTTATGATGATGTATGAGTTATGATGATGTGTGGGTTATGATACTTGATGATGTGCTCAGTATATATATATTTTGATGAATGTCGTACTTGATATGTTTGATGCACTTTGTGGCAATATGATGAGTATGATGATTGCGTGACGTTTACCTTAATATGATGATGTTTTCCATATTGAGCATGCTATATGATGATGAGTGCCATATTGCATCATGTCCTTAGATCAACATAGGACATAACCCTAAGAGCGTGAAAATGATATTAATATAAATATCCACGAGTATGTGTTACCTAGAGTAACAAAGAGATGAGACTAGAGGGTTGTGTCAGAAGGGACATTATGATGGATTTAGAGGGACCTCATGCATATTGTATGTTCATAAGCATAGGGCTACTTCCCCTAGAGATGATGAGTGCGGATGCACACTGTATGATGAGCACAAATGTGCACAGGTGCGAATGCACACAGATGAGGGTGTTCATGAGGCGCATGACACTATGGGGTTCCGCTGACCTCCAGACGTCGCTACAGATTAGCTTGACTAGAGGGTCTAGGGGGTGTGCGAGCGCCCTGGGAATTCACACTCGCACGTGTGAGTCGTGTGTAGGGAAGTACTATACATCCAATTTGTCCGAGACTGGAGGCCACCCCTAAGATGATTAGAGATAGGTCCCTAAATCATGATTGCAAGTGTTTGCATTTGCATGGCCCCTATAGTGGCGCCACTTACTGAGTATTCTTTGAAATACTCAGGCCGTGTGCCACATCATTTTTCAGGTAAAGGCAAGGCGCACTTGTACGAAGGACGGCAGCATCGCGAGTAGAGACTGTGGCACGTGCATAGGGTAAACTCATATTTAATTCTTAGTTTTAAGTTAGAATAGGTTGTTTTGTATTTCAATGCAAACGCCCTATCCTAACCAAGACTAGGAAATTTAAATATGCAACTATCCTATGCACGCGTCATAGTCTCTGATGACGATGCCACCGTCAACCGTACATGGGAGCCTTGCCTTTACCTGAAAAACAATATGGCACACGGCCTGAGTATTTCGACGAAATACTCAGTAAGTGACCCCACTATAGGGGCCATGCTAGTGCAAACACATGCAATGATGAATAGGGACCTATCTCTAATCATCTTAGGGGTGGCCTCCAGTCTCGGACAAATTGGATGTGTAGTACTTCCCTACACACAACTCACACGTGCGAGTGTGAGTCTCCAGGGCGCTCGCACACCCCCTGGACCCTCTGGTCAAGCTAATCTGTAGCGACGTCCGGAGGTCAGCGGAACCCCATAGTGTCATGCACCTCATGAACACCCTCATCTGTGTGCTTTCGCACCTGTGCGCATTCGCGCTCATCATAAGGTGCGCGTCCGCACTCATCATCTCTAGGGGAAGTAGCCCTATGCTTATGAACATACAAAATGCATGAGGTCCCTCTAAATCCATCGTAATGTCTCTTCTGACACAACCCTCTAGTCTCATCTCTTTGTTACTCTAGGTAACGCATATCGTGGGTATTTATATTAATATCATTAAGATCTAAGCTACGAGGAAAAACCAGTAAGAATCTTAGCTAGAGAGGTAAAAACCTTACGCAACAGGAGTATTGCGTTCGTTAAGGTACTGTGGCGGAATCACCACAGTGAGGAAGCCACGTGGGAGCGTGAGGACGAGATAAGAGAGAAATACCCCGAGTTGGTACAAGAGTTTGAGACTTTCGAGGACGAAAGTTCTTTTTAGGGGTAGATAATGTAACGACCCGGGAAAGAAAGAAAAAAAATATATATATATATAATAAATAAATGAAAACGAAAAAAAAAAAAAAAACCCAGTCGCCGGAAAACCCGCGAGTTTTCTGGCGACCGCCGAGTTTTGCGGAACCCAAGCGAAACGACGGCCACAACACGCCCACCCTCAGCTCAGCATCTTCAGAACACCTGCAAAGGGAGAAAAGAGAGAACATTTCGAGAGAGAGAGAGAGATTTCAGACAAACGTCGGCGAGTGTCCAGTTTCTCCGACGAGCCCTCAAACCACCCTTAAACCGACACCAAACGACCTGTTACTACCATAAGAGAGATCCCTAATGAAAGCACAATAACTCAAGGTGCGTTTTGTGTTATTTCGTAAGCGTCGTCGTCGGTAACCGAGGTCGGAAAGTTAGGTTTCTTAATCGATTCTTAGATCTATGGCTTTTAGGAGCTTTTAGGCCGCAAAACTCCCAAAAAGAAAAGAAGGACGACAAACAAAAAGGAAAAGGAAAGGAAGAGGTCCGAAATCGGCAACGAAAACGCCGCGGGAAGGAGAGAGAAAGCTCGCCGGAAAATCGGCCAAAGTCGGGTAAGGAAGACGAGATCCACGGATCCGGGTCTACCCGAACCCAAAACCCGAGAGAGCCAACCCGTTCCTCCCTTGGCCTCTGCCTTCGGCCCAGCCCAACTACAGTGGCCCAAACCTCAAACCGGCCCAGAAGCTATGGTTTAGTTGAACCAACCCAGACTAGACCCACGGTCCAATTGAGCTGGCCTTCAAACCAAACACTTGCGGCCCAGCCCAGAAAGCCGAGGCCCATAAATACCCACGATATGCGTTACCTAGAGTAACAAAGAGATGAGACTAGAGGGTTGTGTCAGAAGAGACATTACGATGGATTTAGAGGGACCTCATGCATTTTGTATGTTCATAAGCATAGGGCTACTTCCCCTAGAGATGATGAGTGCGGACGCGCACCTTATGATGAGCGCGAATGTGCACAGGTGCGAAAGCACACAGATGAGGGTGTTCATGAGGCGCATGACACTATGGGGTTTCGCTGACCTCCGGACGTCGCTACAGATTAGCTTGACCAGAGGGTCCAGGGGGTGTGCGAGCGCCCTGGGGACTCACACTCGCACGTGTGAGTCGTGTGTAGGGAAGTACTACACATCCAATTTGTCCGAGACTGGAGGCCACCCCTAAGATGATTAGAGATAGGTCCCTAAATCATGATTGCATGTGTTTGCATTAGCATGGCCCCTATAGTGGGGTCACTTACTGAGTATTCTTTGAAATACTCAGGCCGTGTGCCACATCATTTTTCAGGTAAAGGCAAGGCGCACTTGTACGGAGGACGACGGCATCGCAAGCAGAGACTGTGGCACGTGCATAGGGTAGATTCATATTTAAATTTCTAGTCTTAAGTTAGAATAGGTTGTTTTGCATTTCATTGTTTTAAATTATTTTGTATTTGTTTTTGTTTTCTCTAAATTTCAGTATTTCATATTTAAACACGTAAGACCATGGCTGTGTTTTCCAGAGAAGAAGTTGTTTTAAACGTTTTTTGAAGTTTACGTTATCAACTATGTTCTTGTAAGAGTTATATTTCCGCATTATAGATGAGCATGAGACGTTAGTAGCGACTCTGAGTATGTGGAAATTTAGGGTCGTTACAGTTGGTATCAGAGCTCTAGGTTTTAGATTCTGTAGACTAGCCTACGATGTAGGCTTGGCACGCTCCACGGTCCCAACGTCGATGCCCCGTCACCGTCAGGTACGCCTTGCATAAGATAAGAAAAGAGAAACGTTTTAAAACTTGCATGCATTTTTTTTTTTTTTTTTATGTTGACATTACTGAAATGGTTGTGATATTTCACGTATTTATTTAAGAGTATGACGGCATGTGTTGCATGCTGAGTAATTTTGTTAATAGCATGATATGATGCTTAGCATGATGAATGTTTACTTCTTTGGCGTTACGATGTATTGCATAGTATTAAGGCCTTAGACTTAAGCAACCTTATATTGGTTTATAGAACCATGCCCGGAGGACGAGGAAGAGGAAGACGAGGAAGGGGGCGACCCCGTCATAGAGAAGTAGGACGAGGGGTGGCAGTAGAGGGCCCACCTCAAGAAAGATCAGAGACTGGGCCGGTAACAGTTACGTCACCCCCAGTCTTACCACCAGTACAGCCTCCACCACAAGTAGAACCTCCACCCCAGCCTACCCTACCACTCCAAGTCGCACCTGAAGCTGCACCCCCAGTGGGTGGAGTAGATGCTAATACTAGGTTAATGTGTGACTCCATCCAAGCCCTAATTCAAACCTTGGTAACCAATCAGCAAGCCAGTCTACAACAGGCCTAGGAACAAGCCCAAGCACAGGCCCAGGCACAGGCGTTGGCACTGGCACAGGTATAGGCACAGGTACAGGCACAGGCACAGGCACAGGCACAGGCCACTGCTCAGGCCAATGCCCCAGTAAACCCTCCACAACCTGTTAGATGTTCAAACTGGATAAGGGATTTCAAGAGATACGACCCTCGACCATTCACTGGTTCCCTGGTAGACCCCATAGAAGCCCAAATGTGGATTGCAGCGGTGGAAACCACCTTTGAGACTATGGAGTGCCCAGGGAACCAAAAGGTCGCCTGTGCAACCTTCGTCCTACAAAAGGACGCAGAGATATGGTGGAGAGATAACAAAACCCTCATTAACCCAGAAGGGGGACCAATGAACTGGGAACGATTTAAGGAGGCCTTCCTTAAAGAATATTATCCTAAGTCAGAGCGACTTAAAAGGTAGCAGGAGTTCGCCCACCTGGTACAGGGAGGACTCACAGTGGAGAAGTACAACAGAGAGTTTAATAAACTCAAGAGATTTGCACCGTCCATGGTGGACACTGAGGAAAAGATGACAGAGAAATTTGTATTGGGTTTGGAACCAAGAATCCGCCGCATGTTGGAGGCGTTCAACCCAAAGACCTATGAGGAAGCCTTGAGAACTGCCAAGGCTTTAGAGAAACCAAAGGATGAGAAACGACGTGAAGAGCCAGTTATAATTAGGCAGAAGCGTCCTCATGAATCAGGAGGCTCTGACCGTCCACCACCAGCACGTAGGCACCGTTCCAATAACAGACCCGCTCCTAGATGGGATGAGCGACGCCCTCCCCGACATACTGACAGGAACCCTAGGAATCAAGATGGGGCCAGAGGGAGGAGAGAGGAAGGGTGCACTATATGTGGAAGACTACACGGTGGGAGGTGCATGGCTGGCAGCCGAGCGTGTTATAGATGTGGTCAAGAGGGGCACATCGCCGTGAACTGCACGGCCGGAAATGCTGCAGCACAAGCAAACCCGCTCAGAGTAGTAGAGCAAACGGATCAACCAACACCACCGCGAGCTCAAGCTAGGGCATACGCGTCAACCAGCAAGGACACTGGGAGGTCCGACGTCGTGGTGACAGGTACACTATCCATTTTAGGTCATTTTGCTTTTACCTTATTTGATTCTGGTTCCACGCATTCCTTTATTTCCATGCCTTTTGTTGTACAAGCAGGGTTCGAATTAGAACCCTTATTGCATGAAATGTCTGTAAGCACCCCTGCGGGGGTAGACTTAGTATCTAGGGATAGAGTAAAGGATGGCCAAGTAATCATAGGAACCAAACTTTAAGCGTTGACCTGATGGTGGTAAACATGACAGATTTCGACGTCATACTAGGCATGGATTGGTTAGCTGAAAATCGAGCTAGTATAGACTGTCACCAAAAGGAAGTAAAATTTTCACCACCGATAGGACCTACCTTTAAATTTAAAGGCACAAATACCGGGATTACCCCCAAGGTAGTCTCGATGATGAAAGCAAAGAAGTTAGTCCAACAAGGTGGATGGGCTATATTAGCATGTGCTGTAGACGTGAGAGGAAAGGAAGAGACCCTAGTAAACGTGCCAATAGTAAACGAGTTTCCGGATGTATTTTCGGATGACTTACCTGGAATACCTCTCTCTCAGCTCGCTTCGGTCGTTTCCCCCCCCTCGGCTTCTGACCCAGCGTCCCCCACGCCTTTAGGCCAAGGTGCCGGTCCTCGCGGTCGGGCTGCTTGGCCTCACCCGCTCTGATATGGAGTTCAGCCGGTGCTCCCGCCTGCCTGGATGTTGTGCTGTGTCTGACGCACCTCCTCTCTCCTCGCGCCCGCTCGCGCGCGGCCCTGCCCCCGTCTCCCCCCCGCGAGCCCCCGTGTCCCCCTTTCTCCCTGCGACTTTGGTCCGCCCGTCTTTTCTCGGACGTGGTTGTCACCGCGGCCTCTCGTGCCCCGGCCGCCGCGCCCCCCCCTGGTTCCCGCCTCCGTCCCGCACCGGCGTTCAGGCTTGGGGATCTCTCGCGGTTGTGTCGCTCTTCGTCGCCTCGCCCGCTTTGCCCCGTAACGCGGGGCCACGGGGTTCCCATTTATATGAAATGATGCTTGGAGGTGCCGTCCCCCTCCCGCGAGCTGGTCCCGTTTTTTCCCGGGTCCCCGGTCCGCGCTTCGCCGCTCGTTCCTCTATTTTTGCCGCATGGCCGGCTGGGTTCCCTGCCCCGGTGGTCCCGTGTTGCCTCGGTCGCACTCCCGACCGAAGATATACTCCACGCCCTGGGGAGTTGGCGGTGTGGTTCCGCTGCCCTGGGACCTATTGTCTGGACGGGAGCCCATCACCGTTCACCGACCCCGCATTTCCCCTTCTCCCGCCCGAGTCCTTGAGCCCGAGGCCGGTGGTTAGCATTGGTGCGCCCGATGTGCTTCAGTCTCCCCTAGCCCGCACCTGTGGGCGCGTTGATTCGCCGGCGGCCCCTCTTGGCTTCATTCCCGTGGCGTCCGGGTCCACAGCCCTCGCGGGCGCCACTAGTGTCGGCTGCGGCGTCTGCCAACTCGACGATCCCCTCACCTACACTTGGTAGATCCCTGGTACTCCCAGGCGCCCCCTCTACGCACGTCTGGGCCCGCTCGACCCCCTCGGCCCCTCGCCCCCCGTAGCGCCCGGTTTCGCAGCTGCGATATAGAACAAACTTTGCTCCGGGAGGCGTTCTGTGTCCCCGAGCCTTTCCGGCATCGTCCGACATAACCCTCGCCCTTGAGCACCCAGTGAAGTACAAAAAGTACCAAGATTAAAACACCATTTGAAGACGCGCATGAAGGGCCAGGTCCGAGTGGAGCGAGGTAGTTTGTTCAACAAGTACTACAACACACAACACAAACATATGTGAAAGTCATACACACACAGGCGTGGGGGTGTTGAGCTTACGCATACCGGAGGGAAGGGGAAAAACATAGCAAGGATTCTAGTGAGAGATTTACCAAAAACGCACAAGCTCATCTAGTGATCTGGGTAGGGTCGCTATGTGACCAAATCGGCACACTCTACTTGGATAACGCTACATATAACCCGTACAATATGGGCACAATTTGTATGTGCACGAATTAGTAAGACCGGAGTCGTGTCTATAGTGTGGATCGGGATTCACGCTGTACGTTAGGGTTTGGCGGGGGGTGGGGAGTAAATTTTTCAAAAAGCATGGTTACCCGCCTCATTTTATTACGCCCACCCCCAACAGATGGACCAAAAGAGTGTTAACAAATTCTAGAGGAATGTTATGCGCTTGAGTACTATATTTTAGGGGAGTTGGGATTCATATCCACCTCATGGCCTTCGTAATAATACCACCTCAGCCCTCTGGTATGCCACGTTTGAGGCCTTGTAGGGAACGGGTGTAGGCCCATATGTTGGACGCAGTCGGCGGCAAGGAGAGTTAGTAGGACCCGAGGTAGTTTGACTCAACCAAGAGCGTGTTCGCCCCTCGCTCGCGGATGGCCGTCCCGTCCCCCGCCAGCTTGTTGCGTCTCGGCGTCGCCGCGCGCTCTCCCCGGGTAGCTTCCCCGGGGCCCTTCCGGTGTGCGTCGGCGTTCGTCCGTCCGTCTCCCTTCCTTGGCCCTCGCCCTCTCGCGCGGAGTTGGCAGTGCGTTCCGTGCTCCTTCTCGGCCTTCTGCGTCCCCGCGCTCGTGTCGCGTGAGCCGTACCTTCGCCCTCTCGTCCTGCCTCTGCCCCCTCCCTCCTGCTCTTTCTTCGCCGTCCCCCCCTCCGCCTTAGCCCGCGACGTCCCCCCCGTCTTCCCGCCCCCTGTCGTTCCCGGTTTTTGTCCGACTCCCCCCCTGCCGCGTTAGGCCCGGCGCCCTCCCGCCCCATTTCTGCGTTCTCATCCGCGTGTCGCCTTTCGCGGCCGCATGTTTTTCGGGGTAGATCAGAAGCCGTTCGGTTCCTCTGCATCTGGGTGTGTCCCCCAAACTAACCCCCTCCGCCCCGCCCGCCCCGTGCCCCCCAGCCCTCCTTTCCTCTTCGTCCATCCCTCCCCCCTCTATCCTTTAGTACCCTCCTCGCACCCCCCCTCCTCCCCCTCCCCCCTCGCGCCGCCCAGCACAATCTTGTTGGCGCCACCCACACGCCGCTCCGGGCGAGTTTATCTCTCCGGCGCCGGGTCGGCCGGCAGCCCTGGCGAGAGGCCAGTCGCGGCGCGCGAGTCCTTGCCGTTCGTCGTCGACTTTCCTTTTTTCTCGGCTCTTCGCAATTCTTCGCTGCTTCTCCCTCGCCCCTTTCGGCCGCTTGACTTAGCCCTCTCTCTCAGCTCGATCCCTCCCTTTGTCCAGCCCGACGCAGCCCGAGCGTCCGATAGGGCCCCGCCCGCCGTGACCATATCCCCTCCACCACCCAAGCTTGCAATGGAGCGAAGGCCGTCGGCCAGGCCGCTTGGACCACCTCTTCCACTCGCGGCCGCTAGGGACCCCGGACGCTTGGACAACCTCTTCCAATTACCCGCCCAATAGGGCCCAGGCGCTTGGCACCCATCTTCTCCCTCACAGCACACTAGGGACCCGGGCGGGCCCCTATTCCCCCCTCCCCCGCCCTCCTGCCGCTTGCGCCCCGGCCGCTTGCCCCACCCGGCAGCTCTGGCCCCCCTCTTCCCCTCCCCGCCCCCGGGACCCGACGCTCTGGGACACACATCTCACCTCCGCACATCGGGAACCGGCCGCTCTGGCCCCCCTCTTCACTCCCCCCCCCACTCATGCAATTGCGCACCAGGAAGCTGCCACAATCTTCCACACAACCTACAGCTTGGACTCGTCCAGACCCCGACGATTGGGCCTTGCATTACACGATTCGCTCTGGGAGTAGTCATGGAGGAGCGCCAAAAAAACAGATTTGGGAACTAGTCCAGCCCCATCAGATCTGGGAAAGACATTAAACGATTAGATATGGGATAGCCATGGAGAGCGCGCGCGCGGAATATTCGATTTGGGACCTCGTTCCCCACCCGCCCCCAAAAACCTCGCATTCACTGCCAACATCACTTTAAACTATTTCGCATATGAGGAAAATTTTCAAACTAATTAGATCTGGGAGAATGCACTATCTCAAAGAATTAGAGTTCTCCCCGCCAAAACAAAACAAAAACAAACAAAAGAGAGAAAATTTTAGGAAAGACAAGAAATTAGAAGGGTTGAAAATTGCTAAGTACTGTTCATGGAAAGACAGTAACGAGCAGTAACATATAACACAGAAGCGAAATAAGGAGGGCAAGGAAACTAGAAAATATGAGTAATTATTATCTTTGTATCTATAGATATAAATAATGTTGCATTATACAAAACACTTGAACTATTATATTATATGACATCTAAATTAAGTTATATTACTATATATTTAGAACAATAAAACGTGGAATTTGATTTTTGACTGAGACCGGTTAGAGCTGTATTTACATTGTAGTTGGATTAATAATAAAATGTGAAATACTAAGAAAGGTGACGAAAGTGATATGAAGCGAACTCTAGAACCTTGGAGCAGCTCCGAGGAAAAGGAGGCTTACGATAATTAGGGAATCTTCGCTAAGGCCAACAGGTAAGTGCCTTACTTAGGCTGGGTATATAAATGTATCGATGTTGAGTATATGTGGGTTATAAATATTTTTGAGTGCGCTTAAATGTTGACGCACGTTGTTGGCACTATGATGATCATGCGATGCATGATTTTACTCCTAATATGATGATGTTTACATATTGAGCATGCTAGTGATGATGAGGCCATACGCTATGTCGTTAAGAGCCGTAGGACACAACCAAGGGCATGAAAATGATATTAAATAAATACCCACGATATTTTTTTTGGGCCGTTACCTAAGAACAAAGAGATGCGATAGAGGGTGTGCAGACGAAGAGACATGATCGATGGATTTAGGAGGGACCTCTGCATTTTGAGTTCATAAGCATAGGGCTACTTCCCTAGAGATGAATGAGTGCGGACGCGCACCTGTATGATGAGCGCGAAGCGAAAAGGTGCGCCGCACACAGATGAGGGTGTTAATGAGGCGCATGACACTTAGGGTTCTGTGACTCGGACGTCGAACGATTAGCTGACCAGAGGTCCAGGGGTGTGTGCGGGCCCCCTGGGAATAACAACTCGCCGTGTGAATTCGGTGTAGGGAAAGTATTACACATCCAATTGTCCGAACTGAGGGTCACCCTAAGATGATTAGAGACGGTCCCTAAATCATGATTGCATTGTTTGCATTTGCCTGGCCCGATAGTGGGGCCTAGCCGTATTCTTTGAAAACTCACGCCGATATTTGTGCCCCACATCCTTAGGTAAAGGCAAGCGCAACGTGTACGGAGGCGGCGCATCGCGAGCAGAGAGTGGCCGGTACAGGGTAGAGCATATTGAATAGTCTAAGTAGAAGAGGTTGTTTTGCATTTCCTTGTCTAAATTATTGTATTGTTTGTTCTCTAAATTCCGTATTTCATATTTAAAACACGTAAGACCATGGCGTGTTTCCAGAGAAGAGTGTTTTAAACGTTTTTTAAGTTGTACGTTACAATATGTTCTTGGAAGAGTTATATTTGCATTATAGATGAGCATGAGCGTTAGTAGCGACTTCTGAGTATGTGGAAATCATTAGGGTCGTTACATCTTATGAGTGGAGTGTCGTAGTCTATTACGTGGATAGGATCTGTAATGCACTTCCTCAGCATCGACACGTGAAAAATACACATGTATCTGAGATGGCGGAGGTAAGAAACTTATAAGTAGGACCAACTCACTCAGGATCCGAATGGTCCAATGAATTTAGGACTAACGTGCCCTTATGTACCGAATATTAACACACCTTTATAGGTGCACCTTGAGGACATTACTTGGTCCCCCACTCAAAATCCAGGCTTTTAGCTTAATCGGCGTCGCTTTTATGTCTACTTTGAGCAGTAGGGATCCTCCGCCTCGGAATTTTCGGGACAGCCCATTTGTGATTCGAACCAATTCCGGTCCTACAATCTTTCTCCCTGCCCGTCCCAAACGTGGGAACCTACACCGTTCTCGTATAGGCCTAAACGGTCCATTGATAGTGCTTGGAAACTGTTGTTATACGAGAATTCATTAGGTGTAGTTTGGAATCCCAATTCCTATAAAACTAGTACGCAAGCGCGTAGCATGTCCCTCCTAGAATTTGTTTTAAACGCTACCGTGTCCATCGGCTTTGGCTGTGAAGGAGGTACTAAAGGAGGCGGGTACCAGGCTTTTGGAAGTCCGCCGCCAAAACGCTGACGTAAAGCGCGATCCGATCCGACATATAGACACTGGGACTCCATGTAGTCTTACTATGCTTCACGTTACAGTTTGCCCAACGTCAAAGTATATGTAAACCTTCCTCAGGTGTAGAAAGTGTGCCGACTGGTCAAACCTATCGAAATACCCAGCTCACTATAACCCGGGCGTTGTTGTGTAAAACCTTACTATGAAGTCTATCGCTATGTTCCCATCCACATCCGTATGCTAGGGGCTGCAACAACCCCGACCGTCTTTTGTTTTGGAGTTTTCATGTGGACAAATAAGCACATGCGCACAACCCGGCCAATCCCTCTTCATGCTCTTCCACCAAAAGTTGTGTTTTAAATCTGGTAATCTAGTACCTCTGGATGCGCCAAATGGGAGTGTGAGTTCATCAGTATTCCTTCCTTAAATTTCTATTGCTGGAACACATAAGCGTCCTGATACAATAGTCCTTTCCATTTGATGATCTCGAGAATCCATCTACTGGGATTTAGTCTAGTGCCTAGGTTTCTGTAGGTAGTCTCTCGTTGGGAGGGCAAATTCTTGTCTAAGGTAGGTTGTACGTGAGTCAGGCCCAGCTTTGCTATGCACCCCCGCGCGCTACAGCATGGTTGGCTCGCTCGAACCTCTTGCACCTTAACTCCCTCGTAATGAGGGCGACGAGTGTACCGCTCCTACTCAAGGCACTACAACAATTTGCTTTCCAGGGTGGTAATGGATATCATACGTCATAACCTCACCAATTCAACCACCTTCTCGCCTCTGTTACTCTTCTGGGTGAAGGAAGTATTTCAAACTGTGGTCGGTAAAAAATTTGTTTCTCGCCATAAAGTCAATGTCGCAGATTTTAGCGCGAAACAGACAGAGCCAACTCTTAGGTCATGGTAGGGTCGTCTTTCATATTCTTTAAGTGAACGGATGCGTATGCGACAACCTTTGCAGCTGTTGCATTAACACAATCCCAGTCCTTCATCGAGGCTATAAGATCACATATCTTCTGAGCTCTCGGGTCTATGAGTCCGAGGGAGGTACCAATCTCTCTTTAGGTTTGGACGCTGCCACAGCAACTCCAATCTAATGGCACCCTTTTCTTGTTAAACTGTGTTAAAGAGCGAGGATTTAGCGAAGTCCTGACGAACCTTCGATATATCCCGCCAATCTAGGAAACCCTACTCCCGTTACCGAGTTGGGCTGTTCCCACTTTGTGATCGCTCGACCTGGTGGGATCACAGATATCGCCTGCACACGTGTCCTGGAAAGAGCTTGTAACAAAAGTTTCGCATTCGGAGAACTTGGCGGTACAACTGTGTCTCTTAGGGTGGTTAGGACTTCGGAGGTGCTCGTGTTCTAGGCGGTTCCCGATATAGGAGGATATCGCAATGAAACAATCAAAAACTGTATAGCATCTTGAAGACCCGGTAATTAATCCATAAATAAGCTGG
>CM031891.1:8916799-8964404 GCA_018691285.1 Cucurbita argyrosperma subsp. sororia | reverse complement strand
AGAATACGGTTAGGTTACGAGTAGAAAGGGATAGGTTGTGATAGATTGATAGAACAATAGCGTTAGGTTAAGTTCTTGTGATGATATGACTAAGGTACGTTCACGTAATGATATGTCTGTGATAGGTATAAGAACGTTAAGGCTATGATAAGTTAGAGAATGATATGACTATGAAGTGTTTACGTTATTACTTGTTTATGATATGATATATTGTGATATAATATGTCATGGTATAATGTGTATATGATGAAATGTTATGTTAAAAGCATAGAACATTATATGTTAGGTCTCTAAATTGTGTGTATACAACATGATATGAATGACATGAAATGTAACGACCCAAAATTTTCTACTTAATTTAAGGTCGCTACTGTATACATACCATAAACATTGAATGCGGAAGACTTCATTTAAAATTCCATAAAACATAACCTTTATCTTAAAAACACAGCCCATGGACTTACGTGTTTCAAAAACATCTTTAAAACGACACAACAAAAGACCTGAAATAAAATAAATAAGCATTTAAGTTTAAAAAACCCTGTTCTATCCTAAGTCTAAGAAAATAAATACCACTATCTTATGCATGTGCCATGATCTCGAGTTGCGATGTCGTCGTCAGCCGTACATGTAACGACTCGAAAAAAAAAAAAGAGAGATAATAATAATAAGTAAATAATAATTATAAAAAAAAAAAATAAAAAAAGTAAATTATCGACTCTCTCTCTCCACCTTCCCCAAATATCTCCTCCCAAACCCCTCCAACTGCAAAATGATCTGCAAAAAAACAAGAAAGGAAACAGAAAACAAAAATGGCAGATTTTGGGAAGGGAAAAATGGGAGAAAGAAACATAGGAAAGATCACAGATTTTGGGAGAGAAGAATTGGAGATGGCCTTCACTTAAGGCAGATCTAATAGGAATGGAAAGAGATAGAAAAGTCATCGTAAGTTAGATCTCATTTTCTTTTATTTTTGCACGAGATAGAAAATTTATCTTAGATCTCTCTTCCAATTATTTAGATTTTTGGATATGGGATCGAAAATCAAAATTGGCTGTGTCAATTGCATCTAAATTGAATATCATTTTGAGGAAAGAGAAGAAAATCATAATGGATGGATGCATAGCCATTTTTACTCAAGGAAAAATTTAAATAGATTGGAAATGGTTAATGACAGTAGTTTTAGGAAAGAAAAGAAAAAAAAAAAAATCAAAATCATTTATCTAATTAGATTTCCACCTACATTACCCAGTTATTTAGATGTTAATTAGCAGTTAGAAATCATGTCAGATCTTTGAATGAGATCATAGATCTTTGAATGAGATCATAGATCTTTGAATGAGATCATAGATCTTCTCCTTTGTACCATTATTGAGAATTAGATCAACTCTTTATTTACTAAAGAGTTAGAATTAAATAGGGAAGAAAAGAATTAAACAGAGAGAGGTAAAGAAATATATATATTTAATTAAGTACAGAAAACAAGAAAAGAAAGAGGTAAAGGAAAGGAAATTATATATATTTAACTCATTAAATATAGGAAAGAAAAGAGAGAGACAGTGGGGAGGAAAATGGAAGATTTGGTGAACATAAACAATTTTACAGAGTAAATACATAGAGTAAAAAAAAAAAAAAAAAAAAATACCAAGATATATATATATATGTATTCAATACTCATAAAGTCTTTAAGGCTGGCATGAAGTTTAGCACATGAACCCTTGTAGGAGTTAGAGAATTAAACATGAAATTGATGTTATGGATTCTTATAGGTTGGCTTGGATATAAAGGGAAAAATCGAACTTTCATTAAGGATAAATTGGTCACACCCGTATAAGCTAACCAGGTAAGTGACCTTACTATAGGATAGACTAAATAATTGTATGAGTTATGATGATGTGTGGATTATGATGCTTGATGATATGTGCGGTATATACATATTTTGTTGAGTGACGCTTGATATGTTTGACGCACGTTGTGGCATTTTGATGAGCATGATGATTGCATGATTTTTTTACCTTAATATGATGTTGTTTTCCATATTGAGCATGCCAGATGATGATGAGTGTCATATTGCATGTAACGACCCTAAATTTCCACATACTCAGAGTCGCTACTAACGTCTCATGCTCATCTATAATGCGGAAATATAACTCTTACAAGAACATAGTTGATAACGTAAACTTCAAAAAACGTTTAAAACAACTTCTTCTCTGGAAAACACAGCCATGGTCTTACGTGTTTAAATATGAAATACTGAAATTTAGAGAAAACAAAAAAACAAATACAAAAATAATTTAAAACAATGAAATGCAAAACAACCTATTCTAACTTAAGACTAGAAATTTAAATATGAATCTACCCTATGCACGTGCCACAGTCTCTGCTCGCGATGCCGCCGTCCTCCGTACAAGTGCGCCTTGCCTTTACCTGAAAAATGATGTGGCACACGGCCTGAGTATTTCAAAGAATACTCAGTAAGTGGCCCCGCTATAGGGGCCATGCAAATGCAAACACATGCAATCATGATTTAGGGACCTATCTCTAATCATCTTAGGGGTGGCCTCCAGTCTCGGACAAATTGGATGTGTAGTACTTCCCTACACACGACTCACACGTGCGAGTGTGAGTCCCCACCTATGCTTATGAACATACAAAATGCATGAGGTCCCTCTAGATCCATCGTAATGTCTCTTCTGACACAACCCTCTAGTCTCATCTCTTTGTTACTCTAGGTAACTCATACTCGTGGATATTTATATTAATATCATTTTCATGCTCTTAGGGTTGTGTCCTACGTCGATCTAACGACATGATGCAATATGGCACTCATCATCATATAGCATGCTCAATATGGAAAACATCATCATATTAAGGTAAACGTCACGCAATCATCATACTCATCATATTGCCACAAAGTGCATCAAACATATCAAGTACGACATTCATCAAAATATATATATATACTAAGTACATCATCAGGTATCATAACCCACACATCATCATAACTCATATACTGCATCGTACGACATAGTTTATACAACATCGTAACTCATACAATTTTTTTAGCCTATCATATAGTAAGGCCACTTACCTGGTTAGCTTATACGGGTGTGACCAATTTATCCTTAATGAAAGTTCGATTTTTCCCTTTGTATCCAAGCCAACCTATAAGAATCCATAACATCAATTTCATGTTTAATTCTCTAACTCCTACAAGGGTTCATGTGCTAAACTTCATGTGAGCATTAAAGACTTTATGAGTATTGAATATATATATATATATATATATATATATATATATATATATATATATATATATATATATATATATATCTTGGTATCTTTTTTTTTTTTTTTTTTTACTCTATGTATTTACTCTGTAAAAGTTATTTCTGTTCACCAAATCTTCCATTTTCCTCCCACTGTCTCTCTCTTTTCTTTCCTGTATTTAATTAGTTAAATATATATAATTTCCTTTCCTTTACCTCTTTCCTTTCTTCTTTTCTGTACTTAATTAAATATATGTATATATATTTTTCTTTACCTCTCTCTTTGTTTAATTCATTTCAACCCTCTTGTTTAATTCTTGTTCAATTCTTTTCTTCCCTATTTAATTCTAACAGTTTAGTAAATGAAGGGTTGATCTAATTCTTAATAATGGTACAAAGAAGAAGATCTATGATCTCATTCAAAGATCTGACATGATTTCTAACTGCTAATTAACATCTAAATAACTGGGTAATGTAGGTGGAAATCTGATTCTAATTAATTCGATAAATGATTTTGAATTTTTCTTTTCTTTCCTAAACTACTGTCATTAACCATTTCCAATCTATTTTAATTTTTCCTTGAGTAAAAATGGGTATGCATCCATCCATTGCGATTTTCTTCTCTTTCCTCAAAATGATGATTCAATTTAGATACAATTGACACACCCAATTTTGATTTTCGATCCCATATCCAAAAATCTAAATAATTGAAGGAGAAATCTAAGATAACTTTTTATCTCGTGCAAAAATAAAAGAAGATGAGATCTAACTTACCGATGACTTTTCTATCTCTTTCCATTCCTATTAGATCTGCCTGAAGTGAAGGTCATCTCCAATTCTTCTCTCCCAAAATCTGTGATCTTTCCTATGTTTCTTTCTCCCATTTTTCCCTTCCCAGAATCTGCCATTTTTGTTTCTGTTTCCTTTCTTATTTTTTTTTTTTTGCAGATCATTTTACAGTTGGAGGGGTTGGGGAGATATTTGGGGAAGGTGGAGAGAGAGGGTCGATAATTTACCCTTTTTTTTTTAATGTTTTTATAATTATTATTTACTTATTATTATTATCTCTTTTTTTTTTTTTTTTTTTTTTTTTTTTTTTTTTTTTTCTGGTCGTTACACAAAGAGATGAGACTAGAGGGTTGTGTCAGAAGAGACATTACGATGGATTTAGAGGGACCTCATGCATTTTTGTATGTTCATAAGCATAGGGCTACTTCCCCTAGAGATGATGAGAGCGGACGCACACCTTATGATGAGCGCGAATGCGCACAGGTGCGAAAGCACACAGATGAGGGTGTTCATGAGGCGCATGACACTATGGGGTTCCGCTGACCTCCGGACGTCGCTACAGATTAACTTGACCAGAGGGTCCAGGGGGTGTGCGAGCGCCCTGGGGACTCACACTCGCACGTGTGAGTCGTGTGTAGGGAAGTACTACACATCCAATTTGTCCGAGACTGGAGGCCACCCCTAAGATGATTAGAGATAGGTCCCTAAATCATGATTGCATGTGTTTGCATTTGCATGGCCCCCTATAGTGGGGCCACTTACTGAGTATTCTTTGAAATACTCAGGCCGTGTGCCACATCATTTTTTCAGGTAAAGGTAAGGCGCACTTGTACGGAGGACGGCGGCATTGCGAGTAGAGACTGTGGCAGTGCATAGGGTAGACTCATATTTAAATTTCTAGTCTTAAGTTAGAATAGGTTGTTTTGCCGTTTCATTGTTTTAAATTATTTTGTATTTGTTTTTGTTTTCTCTAAATTTCAGTATTTCATATTTAAACACGTAAGACCATGGCTGTGTTTTTCAGAGAAGAAGTTGTTTTAAACGTTTTTTTTTTTTTTTTGAAGTTTTCGTTATCAATTATGTTCATGTAAGAGTTATATTCCGCATTATAGATGAGCATGAGACGTTAGTAGCGACTCTATGAGTATGTGGAAATTTAGGGTCGTTACAGTACAGGAATGTCTTGCCTTAACCTGAAAAATGTAGTAGCACATGGTGTAACGACCCTAAATTTCCACATACTCAGAGTCGCTACTAACGTCTCATGCTCATCTATAATGCGGAAATATAACTCTTACAAGAACATAGTTGATAACGTAAACTTCAAAAAAAAAACGTTTAAAACAACTTCTTCTCTGGAAAACACAGCCATGGTCTTACGTGTTTAAATATGAAATACTGAAATTTAGAGAAAACAAAAACAAATACAAAATAATTTAAAACAATGAAATGCAAAACAACCTATTCTAACTTAAGACTAGAAATTTAAATATGAATCTACCCTATGCACGTGCCACAGTCTCTGCTTGCGATGCCGCCGTCCTCCGTACAAGTGCGCCTTGCCTTTACCTGAAAAATGATGTGGCACACGGCCTGAGTATTTCAAAGAATACTCAGTAAGTGACCCCACTATAGGGGCCATGCTAATGCAAACACATGCAATCATGATTTAGGGACCTATCTCTAATCATCTTAGGGGTGGCCTCCAGTCTCGGGACAAATTGGATGTGTAGTACTTCCCTACACACGACTCACACGTGCGAGTGTGAGTCCCCAGGGCGCTCGCACACCCCCTGGACCCTCTGGTCAAGCTAATCTGTAGCGACGTCCGGAGGTCAGCGGAACCCCATAGTGTCATGCGCCTCATGAACACCCTCATCTGTGTGCTTTCGCACCTGTGCGCATTCGCGCTCATCATAAGGTGCGCGTCCGCACTCATCATCTCTAGGGGAAGTAGCCCTATGCTTATGAACATACAAAATGCATGAGGTCCCTCTAGATCCATCGTAATGTCTCTTCTGACACAACCCTCTAGTCTCATCTCTTTGTTACTCTAGGTAACTCATACTCGTGGATATTTATATTAATATCATTTTCATGCTCTTAGGGTTGTGTCCTACGTCGATCTAACGACATGATGCAATATGGCACTCATCATCATCTAGCATGCTCAATATGGAAAACATCATCATATTAAGGTAACAATCATGCAATCATCATGCTCATCATAATGCCACAACGTGGGTCAAACATATCAAGCGTCACTCAACAAAATATGTATATACCGCACATATCATCAAGCATCATAATCCACACATCATCATAACTCATACAATTATTTAGCCTATCCTATAGTAAGGCCACTTACCTGGTTGGCCTTAGCCGAAGATTCCCTAATTTAATTAACGTAAGCCCCGTTCCTCGAGAGCTGCTCCAAAGGTTTCTAGAGTTCGCTTCATATCGAACTGTTCGTCACCTTTCGTTAGTATTTCACATTTTAATTAATAATCCAACTAACAATGTGAAATACAGCTCTAAACCGGTCTCAGTAAAAATCAAATTCCACGTTTTCATTGTTTCTAAATTATATAGGATAATAAAACTTAAATTAATAATATGTCAATATTATTAATATTTCAAGTGGTTTGTATAATTCAACATTTAATGTTATATCCTATAGATACAAATATAATAATTACTCATATTTTCCATTTTCCTTCCCTCACTTATTTCTCTTCTATGTTATATTTTACTTCTCTTTACTGTACTTGCCATATGAACAGTACTTGCAATTTTCAACCCGTTCTAATTTTCTTTTCTTTCCTAAAATTTTCTCTCTCTTTGTTTTTTTTTTTTTTTTTTTTTTTTTTCTTCTTCTTCTTTGAACTCTAATTCTTTGAGTAGTTCAATTCTACCTCCATATCTAATTATTTTAAGTAGTTTTTACTCATATATCTAAATAGTTTAATTATGTTTGTCAGTTTAATTCTATTTTTTTTTTTTTGCTTTACTATTTCCAAATCTAATATTCCTCTCTCTCTCTCTCCATGTATCTACTCCCATATCTAAATCGTTTAATTTTATTCCCAGATCTTCTTTGTCTTTACTATTCCAGTTTTTTTTCTCTCTCCATGTATCTACTCCCATATCTAAATCGTTTAATTCTATTCCCAGATCTTCTTTGTCTTTACTATTTTTTTTCTCTCTCCATGTATCTACTCCCATATCTAAATCGTTTAATTCTATTCCCAGATCTTCTTTGTCTTTACTGTTCCCAAATCTTAGTTTTTTTTTTAATATGTTTTTGCAGATCTTCCTTTTCATCAAATCTTCATTTTTTTTTTTATTTGAATATGTTTTCCAGATCTTCTTTTCCCTATCTTCCTTCTCATCCGGTTTTTCCAAATCCGGTTTTTTTTTTTTTTTTATTTGAATATGTTTTACAGATCTTTCTTTTCCCTATCTTCCTTTTCATCCTGTTTTCCAAATCTTCGTTTTTTTTTTTTTTTTTTTATTTGAATATGTCTTCCAGATTCTTTTTTTTTTTTTTTTTTTTTATTTATTTGAATATGTCTTCCAGATTTTTTTTTTTATATTTATTTGAATATGTTTTCCAGATCTTTCTTTTCCCTATCTTCCTCTCTTTCTTATCTATCTATTCCTTGACCAATTTTAATGGACTCTAGCTAGGATAGATAATTTCTAATTCAGATCATTCCGATAATTTTCTAAATTTCTAACTCAGATCTAAATAATTGCTAATATCCTTAGTAGAAAGAAAAGGTAAATCTGACTACTAACCTTTTCAAATGACATCTCTCTTCCTCTGCTTGCCATCTCTCCATTATCTGCCTTCCTTCCCATCTCTCCATTACTGTATAACATCTCTCCATTATCTGCATTTTTTTTTCTCCAGAAAAATATTTTCTTTCTATTTCTGCTTTTTATTATTTTTTTCTGAATTATTGATACTAAATGGAGGAGGTATTTTAGGGGATGGACGGAGAGATTAAAGGAGGTGGTCAGTTTTTTTTTTTTTTTTTTTTTTTTTTTTCTTTCTTTTCTTTATTTTGTTATTTTTATTTTAACACACACATATATATACATACTTAAACCTAACGGGGCGTTACATTATCTACCCCTAAAAAGAACTTTCGTCCTCGAAAGTCTCCAACTCGTATACTAACTCAGGAAATTTTTCTTTTATTTCGTCCTTACACTCCCACATGGCCTCTTCAGTGTGGTGATTTCGCCACAACACCTTGATGAACGCAATGTTTCTGTAGCATAACGGTTTTACTTCTCTTGCTAAGATTCTTATTGGTTTTCCTCATAACTCAAATCTTCATTGAGTTGGAGTGGTTCATAGTCTATTACATGAATAGGGTTCGTAATGTACTTCCTCAGCATCGACACATGAAATGCATCGTGTACTCCTAAGTGGGCTAGAGGTAGGGCTAACTTATACGCTACTGGACCAACTCGCTCTAGGATTTCGAATGGTCCAATGAATTTAGGACTTAACTTGCCCGTACGTCCGAACCTCCAGACACCTTAAATAGGTGCCACCTTGAGGAATACTAGGCCCTTTGTCTCGAACTCTAAGCTTCTACGCCTTACATCGACATAGCTTTTCTGTCGACTTTTAGCGATACGCATCCTCGCTCGAATTTTTCTGAACAGCCTCGTTGGTGAGTCAAACTAGCTCGGGTCCTACTAACTCTCTTTCGCCTACTTCGTCCCAACATAGTGGGGACCTACACCGTTTCCCATACAAGGCCTCAAACGGTGTCATACCAATAGTTGCTTGGAAGTTGTTATTATACGAGAATTCCATGAGGTGGAGTATGGAATCCCAACTTCCCCTAAAATCTAGTACTCAAGCACATAACATGTCCTCTAGAATTTGGTTTAAACACTCTGTTTGTCCATCTGTTTGGGGGGTGGAAGGCGGTAATAAAATCGAGGCGGGTACCCAATGCTTTTTGAAGTCCGCGCCAAAACGCTAACGTAAAGCGTGAATCCCGATCCAACACTATAGACACTAGGACTCCATGTAGTCTTACTATTTCTTTCACATACAGTTGTGCCCATTTGTCAACTGTATATGTAGCTTTTCCAAGTAGGAAGTGTGCCGATTTGGTCAACATATCGACCACTACCCAGATCACTATATATGCTTTGTGCGTTTTGGGTAATCCTACTATGAAATCCATTGCTATGTTTTCCCACTTCCACTCCGGTATGCTTAGGGGCTACAACAACCCCACTGCCTTTTGTTTATGAACTTTCACTTGTTGACAAACTAAGCACTCGCTCACAAACTCGACCATGTCCCTCTTCATGCTCTTCTATCAGAAATGTTGTTTAAAATCTTGGTACATTTTTGTACCTCCTGGGTGCATGGCAAATGGCGAGTTGTGAGCTTCCGTTAGTATCTCCTTCCTTAACTTCTCTGGGACACATACGCCTCCCTGATACAATAGTTCTTATCTCAGGACTTCGAGAACCTGTCTACTAGACTTTTGTCTAGTTGGCCTAGGACTTTTGTCTAGCTTGCCCAAGACTTTCTGTAGGCTTGGATCCTCTCGTTGGGAGGTAACCATTATCTGCCCAAGTGTAGGTTGCATTGTAAGTCGTCTAGTTGTGCCATGACTCTCTCAGTCGCTACACTATGTTGGCTCCCTCGAATTTTCTTTGTACCCTTACTCCCCTGTAATGAGGGCCGAAGAGTGGGCCGCCTTTCTACTCAAAGCGTCTGCGACCACATTTGCTTTTCTAGGGTGATACTGGATATCTACATCGTAGTCCTTCACCAATTCTAACCACCTTCTCTGTCTCATATTTGACTCTTTCTGGGTGAGGAAATATTTAAAATCTTGTGGTCGGTTAAACTTTGAATTTTCTCTCCATACAGATAGTGTCACCAAATTTCAGCGTGAACACTACAGCGGCCAACTCCAGGTCGTGGGTAGGGTAATTATCTTCGTATTCTTTTAGTTGACGGGACGCGTATGCAACAACTTTACCGTGTTGCATTAACACACATCCTAGTCCATTCTTTAAAGGCGTCACTATAGATTACATACTCTTCTGAGATCTCGGGTACCGTGAGTACCGGGACGGTTACCAATCTCTCTTTTTTTAGGTTTTGGAAGCTTGCCTCACCAAGCATCATTTCATATAAATGGTACCCCTTTTCTCGTTAGCTGTGTCAAAGGCGAGGCTATTGTAGCGAAGTCCTACACGAACCTTCGATAGTATCTCGCTAGTCCCAAGAAATTCTGTACTAATGTTACCGAAGTTGGGCGTTCTTACTTCGTGACCGCTTGACCTTAGTAGGATCTACGGATACTCCGTCCTTTGTCGCCACGTATCCTAGGAAAGAGACTTATCTAACCAAAATTCACACTTTGAGAACTTGGCATACAACTTGTTCTCTCTTAGGGTGGCTAGGACATTTTAGAGGTGTTCCTAGTGTACCAAGTTTGTTTTCGAGTACACTAGGATGTCATCAATGAGCATGATCACAAAAGTGTCTAGACAGTCCTTGAACACTTGGTTCATTAACCCCGTTAACACAGCTGGAGCATTGGTGAGGCTAAATGACATATCACGAACTTATAGCGACATACCTTGTCCTAAATGCTGTATTTGGCGCATCTTTTTCTTTACTCTTTATTTAATGATAACCTGCCGCAGGTCTATCTTAGAAAATATCGTCGCTTCTCTTAGTTGATCGAATAAGTCTTATATTCTAGGCAGAGGGTATTTGTTCTTTATGGTTATCTTATTTAACTCTATGTAATCGATGCACAAACGCATCAATCCATCTTTCTTCTGAACAAACAACATTGGCTCACCCTAGGGGAATATGCTAGGTCGAATGAACCCTTTTTTCCCGTAGGTCTTGTAATTGCGGCTTTGAGTTCTTTCAACTCTGCTAGCGCCATGCGATAAGGTGCTTTAGGAATAGGCCCAGTTCCCGACTCGAGTTCGATGATGAAGTCGACTGCTAGAGAAGGGGGTATTCCTGGTAGGTCATCCGAATACACATTTGGGAACTCATTTACGATGGACATGTTTTCTAGGGTCTTTTCTTTTCCTCTTACATCTACGGCACATGCTAATATAGTTCAACCGCCTTGTTGGACTAATCTCTTTGCTTTCATCATCGAGACTACCTTTGGGGGTAGCCCGGTATTTGTGCCTTTAAATTTAAAGCTAGGTCCCACCGATGGTGAGAATATCACCTTTTTTTTTTTTTTTTTTTTCGACATTCTATAATAGCATGGTTTGCAGCTAGTCAATCCATGCCTAAGATTACGTCGAAGTCGGTCATCTTTACTACTATTAAGACTACGCTTAGAGTTTGGTCGGCTACTATTGCTTGATCATTCTTTACTCTATCCTTAGTTACTACGTCTACCCTCTCAGGGCTGCTTTCCGACCATACATACAATAAGGGTTCTAATTCAAACCCTGTCTCTGATCCCTCTCGAGGTGGGCTCTCTTCAGCCTCACCTCGTCCTCTATCTCTAATAGGAGGTCGTCCCCTTCCTCGTCTTACTCTTTCGCATGGTCGAGCAGCATGGTTCTAAAAACCAAGATAGCATCTCTTAAGTCTAAGGCTCATTACCTATGAAATTATGCTATGCATCACATCTACCAAGTTCACATCATATTGCAAACAAAATAACTCAGCATTCAACACATCACATCATACTCTTAAATAAATACGTAAAATATCACAACAATTTCAGTAACATTAACATAAAAATCCATGCAAGTTTGAAAACGTTTTTTTTTTTTTTTTCTTATCTTGTGCAAGGCGTACCTGACGGTGACGGGGCATCGACGTTGGGACCATGGAACGTGCCAAGCCTACATTGTAGGCTAGTCTACAGAATCTAAAACCTAGAGCTCTGATACCAACTGTAACGACCCTAAATTTCCACATACTCAGAGTCGCTACTAACGTCTCATGCTCATCTATAATGCGGAAATATAACTCTTACAAGAACATAGTTGATAACGTAAACTTCAAAAAAAAACGTTTAAAACAACTTCTTCTCTGGAAAACACAGCCATGGTCTTACGTGTTTAAATATGAAATACTGAAATTTAGAGAAAACAAAAACAAATACAAAATAATTTAAAACAATGAAATGCAAAACAACCTATTCTAACTTAAGACTAGAAATTTAAATATGAATCTACCCTATGCACGTGCCACAGTCTCTGCTTGCGATGCCGCCGTCCTCCGTACAAGTGCGCCTTGCCTTTACCTGAAAAATGATGTGGCACACGGCCTGAGTATTTCAAAGAATACTCAGTAAGTGACCCCACTATAGGGGCCATGCTAATGCAAACACATGCAATCATGATTTAGGGACCTATCTCTAATCATCTTAGGGGTGGCCTCCAGTCTCGGACAAATTGGATGTGTAGTACTTCCCTACACACGACTCACACGTGCGAGTGTGAGTCCCCAGGGCGCTCGCACACCCCCTGGACCCTCTGGTCAAGCTAATCTGTAGCGACGTCCGGAGGTCAGCGGAACCCCATAGTGTCATGCGCCTCATGAACACCCTCATCTGTGTGCTTTCGCACCTGTGCGCATTCGCGCTCATCATAAGGTGCGCGTCCGCACTCATCATCTCTAGGGGAAGTAGCCCTATGCTTATGAACATACAAAATGCATGAGGTCCCTCTAGATCCATCGTAATGTCTCTTCTGACACAACCCTCTAGTCTCATCTCTTTGTTACTCTAGGTAACTCATACTCGTGGATATTTATATTAATATCATTTTCATGCTCTTAGGGTTGTGTCCTACGTCGATCTAACGACATGATGCAATATGGCACTCATCATCATCTAGCATGCTCAATATGGAAAACATCATCATATTAAGGTAACAATCATGCAATCATCATGCTCATCATAATGCCACAACGTGGGTCAAACATATCAAGCGTCACTCAACAAAATATGTATATACCGCACATATCATCAAGCATCATAATCCACACATCATCATAACTCATACAATTATTTAGCCTATCCTATAGTAAGGCCACTTACCTGGTTGGCCTTAGCCGAAGATTCCCTAATTTAATTAACGTAAGCCCCGTTCCTCGAGAGCTGCTCCAAAGGTTTCTAGAGTTCGCTTCATATCGAACTGTTCGTCACCTTTCGTTAGTATTTCACATTTTAATTAATAATCCAACTAACAATGTGAAATACAGCTCTAAACCGGTCTCAGTAAAAATCAAATTCCACGTTTTCATTGTTTCTAAATTATATAGGATAATAAAACTTAAATTAATAATATGTCAATATTATTAATATTTCAAGTGGTTTGTATAATTCAACATTTAATGTTATATCCTATAGATACAAATATAATAATTACTCATATTTTCCATTTTCCTTCCCTCACTTATTTCTCTTCTATGTTATATTTTACTTCTCTTTACTGTACTTGCCATATGAACAGTACTTGCAATTTTCAACCCGTTCTAATTTTCTTTTCTTTCCTAAAATTTTCTCTCTTTTGTTTTTTTTTTTTTTTTTTTTTTTTTTTTTTTCTTCTTTGAACTCTAATTCTTTGAGTAGTTCAATTCTACCTCCATATCTAATTATTTTAAGTAATTTTACTCATATATCTAAATAGTTTAATTATGTTTGTCAGTTTAATTCTATTTTTTTTTTTCTTTTGCTTTACTATTTCCAAATCTAATATTCCTCTCTCTCTCTCTCCATGTATCTACTCCCATATCTAAATCGTTTAATTTTATTCCCAGATCTTCTTTGTCTTTACTATTCCCAAATCTTAGTTTTTTTTTTCTCTCTCCATGTATCTACTCCCATATCTAAATCGTTTAATTCTATTCCCAGATCTTCTTTGTCTTTACTATTCCCAAATCTTATTTTTTTTTCTCTCCATGTATCTACTCCCATATCTAAATCGTTTAATTCTATTCCCAGATCTTCTTTGTCTTTACTATTCCCAAATCTTAGTTTTTTTTTTTCTCTATGTTTTTGCAGATCTTCCTTTTCATCAAATCTTCATTTTTTTTTTTTATTTGAATACGTTTTCCAGATCTTCTTTTCCCTATCTTCCTTTTCTCATCCGGTTTTCCAAATCTTTTTTTTTTTTTGAATATGTTTTACAGATCTTTCTTTTCCCTATCTTCCTTTTTCATCCTGTTTTCCAAATCTTCGTTTTTTTTTTTTTTTTTATTTGAATATGTCTTCCAGATTCTTTTTTTTTTTTTTTTTTATTTATTTGAATATGTCTTCCAGATTTTTTTTTTTATATTTATTTGAATATGTTTTCCAGATCTTTCTTTTCCCTATCTTCCTCTCTTTCTTATCTATCTATTCCTTGACCAATTTTAATGGACTCTAGCTAGGATAGATGATTTCTAATTCAGATCATTCCGATAATTTTCTAAATTTCTAACTCAGATCTAAATAATTGCTAATATCCTTAGTAGAAAGAAAAGGTAAATCTGACTACTAACCTTTTCAAATGACATCTCTCTTCCTCTGCTTGCCATCTCTCCATTATCTGCCTTCCTTCCCATCTCTCCATTACTGTATAACATCTCTCCATCATCCGCATTTTTTTTTTCTCCAGAAAAATATTTTCTTTCTATTTCTGCTTTTTATTATTTTTTTTCTGAATTATTGATACTAAATGGAGGAGGTATTTTAGGGGATGGACGGAGAGATTAAAGGAGGTGGTCAGTTTTTTTTTTTTTTTTTTTTTTTTTTCTTTTTTTCTTTATTTTGTTATTTTTATTTTAACACACACATATATATACATACTTAAACCTAACGGGGCGTTACACATGGCTTGAGTATTTAAAGAAATAGAAAGTAAGTGACCCCACTATTGGGGTTAAATGCAACAATCACATGCAATGAAATGATGGGACCTATCTTTCGTTTCGTTTTGTTTTCCCTACGGTGTAATCCTAACAGGTAATCGTGGAGGTGTACCATATACTCTACACGCAGCCCATACGTGCGAGTGTGGGCTCACCAGCTAGTTCGCACACTGCTGGGCCATAGTCCCTAGCCGGTGGGCATGCTCTAGGGGCCCACCGGGACCCGTTAAAACTAAAACCGTCACGGCAGCACTATGCAGGGCATAACGATCGTTGTCCTGCCATTTGGATGTACGCGTCCGTACCCTCGTGATGGGATAGGGGTATCCTCCCAAATGCATGATCACACAATATGCATGAGGTCCCACTAGTCCTACAGTCATCATTTAATGAACATAACCCCGTATCACGTTTTCAGCTTACATGTCATTCTCATTCTCATTTCGTTACATATCATACATATTCCTAGCGGGGTTATGTATCATGCAATTTACCGTATTTCATGGCATACAATTCATTCAGTTACATTTCAATACTCATACAACAAGCCATAATCGTACAAGGGCACACATCGTCACATGCATTCATATCACATCAACTAAGCAGCATAAATAACATACATTCACGTTCACATGATTTCGTACTTAAGCACAATAATCTAGCATACAATGTATCATATCATAACCAAGTCATAACGTAAACACTCCATAGTCATATCGTTCTCTAACTTACCATAGCCTTAACGTTCTTATACCTATCACAGACATATCATTACGTGACGTACCTTAGTCATATCGTCACAAGAACGTACCCTAACGCTATCGTTCTATCAATCTATCACAAACCTATCCCTTTCTACCCATAACCTAACCGTATTCTTTCATCAATCTCTCCTATCCATAGCACTCCGGTATGTAACATAACTCTAACGTTTCATGAACGTATCTTACTCCTATCGTTGCATTTCGTTTTGTGCATCCTTCTCGTACCCTATCTCAAACATATCCTTGAGCACATCATACCATAATTATTATCATACAGACCACATATTATAACATAACATAACATATAGGAAGTATATCGATCCACAGACAATTCACACATATCAATATATATGACACGTCCAGAACCACAGGGCATGTGTCAACATCAAATATAACCATGCCGATAGTAGGATCACTTACCTGGCCAGCTTAAGTCGTTGTCACGAATATATCTTTAATTCAAGTTCGATTCCGTCCTTTGAAATCCGAGTCAACCTATATGAGGCAATGACATTAGTTTCAGGTTTGAACTCTACAACATTATTTCTCTAATTTACATTGGTCCATTGTTAAAACTCTGAAATGTTATATATCTATAATTATATTTTTATTAAAAATCTTATTTTTCATACTGTTGTATAAGAAAGTAGATACAACTTTTTCAAGTTATTCTGGGCTTTACCCTCTGTGTTTACCTTTCTCCCTCTCTATTTAGTTTGTGGTTTTTAATTCCCTAATCTTTTTTTATTATTATTATTTGTTTCCTTTTAATTCTGGTGTCATGCCTTCCAAATTTTAAGTGATCCCGGTTTCTAAATCCTTCCTTATCTCAGTGTTTCCTATTCAGAAGTTTTATCTTTAATCTATTCACTTCGCTACTGATAAAAATTTAATCTAACGTGATTGACTTGATAAAAATTTAATCTAACATTACTAATCTGATGTGATTGACTTGATAAAAATTTAATCTAACATTACTAATCTGACGTGATTGACTAGAATCATTGACATTTAGTTTCTAACTCAGATCATTCTAATAATTCAATGAAGATCTAGTTGTGATTTCTAAAAAATAGGATAAGAGAAAATAAAGATTTAGTATATACCTTGTTGATCAGATCTATCTTCAAGTAAATCTCGGGTGAATCTGAATTGGGTAAAGGTCATTCTCAAGTAAATCTTACTATTATTGATCTTTTGTCTTTAACTTGCTGGCATAAGGATAGGTTGAGGTGAGATAATTGTGGGAAGGGATGAGAGGTTAGTGGAGAGAAGTGGGGAAAGTTTTTTTTTTTTTTTTTTTTTTTTTTTTAATTAATTAATTTATTTATTATTATTATTTTAACTATTTTTATAATTATTTTTATTTCTTTATTTCTTTATTTATTTTTGGGCTATTACAGTATTAGTGGTATTTATTTTCTTAGACTTAGGCTAGAATAGGATGTTTTAAACTTAAATGCTTATTTATTTTATTTCGGGTCTTTTGTTGTGTCGTTTTAAAGATGTTTTCGAAACACGTAAGTCCATGGCTGTGTTTTAATTTAAAGGTTATGTTTTATGGAATTTAAATGAAGTCTTCCGCATTCAATGTTTATGGTACGTATACAGTAGCGACCTTAAATAAGTAGAAAATTTTTGGTCGTTACACATGACCATCTTCAATCTTTTGCATCTCTTTTGAATAGGTGCTCATGACCGCACATATGGTTGCTTGCCCCTGAGTCGAGGTACCACAGAGTGTCGTTGTTGATGTTGTTTTGAGCCATCAAGAGAAGACCTTCATTTGTTATGTCTTTCAAGGCTAGGTTGGCTGCTCCTTCCACCATTTTATCGGCTCGACAATCTTTTGCAACATGCCCCATTCTACCACAATTGTAACATTTGTTGGAGTTACAATCATTCGCATAGTGACCATATTTGTGTCATTTATAGCACTAAATGTTGGAATAGATTGATCGGCCGCCTTGTCCTCGACTGCGTCATCTTCCACGCCAATTTACTTGGTTTGACTGTCTCCTCTCCTTATAGTATCCTTCATTACTGCTGCCTTGACCACCTCGACCATTTCCACGACTTTCACGACCACAACCTCTACCTTGAAAATTTTGTGAGTAGAGTACCTTTTCATCTTTGATTGATGCCTTGGTTTGAAGTGTTTGATCGAGTGTTTCCTCCTTCTTCCTACGTTGCTCGTGTGCCTCGAGAGAACCAGCGAGCTCATCGACTGTGAACGTCGCTAGGTCCTTTGACTCTTCTATCGCACATACAACATTCTCGAAGTTGTTGGTTAATGACCTTAAGATCTTCTCCACAACCCGCGTCTCGGATAACATTTCTCCGTTTCGATTGAGTTGGTTTACCATAGTCTGTACACGCGTGATGTAGTAAGATACATTTTCTGACTCCTTCATCTTTATGCTCTCCAACTCGCCACGAAGAGTTTGGAGACACACTTGCTTGACTCGGTCGGTTCCTTCGAACACTTTTCTTAAAGTGTCCTACGCTTCTTTTGAAGTAGTTGTACTGACAATCTTCTCAAAGCCCGACTCATCAACAACTCGGAACAACATGTATAATGTCGCCTTATCCTTTGATCGAACTCTTTTAACACTTTGTTTTGTGCCGCCGTATAACCCGTGGTATCTTTTGGTTCTTTGAAACATTCTTCGACCACTTCCCATGCATCTTGAGAACTGAGAAGAGCTTTCATTTGGATGCTCCAATTCTCGTAGTTTGTCTTCGTTAATCATGGTAGAGGCATTTGACCCATCACATTCACCATTGGCTTTGATACCAATTTTTTAAATAAATCTCACTAATTTGTGAAAAATCTCACACACACTGGCGATAGAATTCTCTGATATCAATTTGTGAAAATATAATACTCGCATATTTGTGAAAGAGATGTCGAGAGAGGAGAGACAAAGAGACAAAGAACGCTGAGTTTTTCCAAAAAAAAAAAAAAAAAAAAAAAAAACTTTTCTATTATTTCTCAGTTTTCAGTTTTTTTTTTTTTTTTTTTTCTCTTCCTTTTGCTCTGTTTCTTTGCTCTGACTTTACCATAGAAAGATGAGTTATTTATAAGTCTTTCTAACTCTAATAATAGGTGCCATAAAAAACTTTTCTATTATTTCTAAGTGTTTCTTTGCTCTCGCTTTTGGCTTTTCTCTCCCAAATTAAACTCTACTCACGAATTAACTAAAATTGGCATTTACCATCTTAAGTTTATTCAATAGTTTCCACACCCTTGTAAATATGGCTCCTCTCACCCATATATGATCTCACAATTAATTTGTCATGACTCAAGTTTGGAGGCTTTTAAACTCAAACCGTGACCAAAAAGACAAAAGTGAATACAAACAAAAAGAAAATAATCATTGACCAAAAAGACAAAAGTGAATACAGAGAAAAAGAAAATAATCATTAGGCAAAAGTGAAATCAGACAAAAAAAAATAAATAAATAATAATAATAAAAGTAAAATAAAAGATAAAAAAATTATTTAATTAAAATAGAGAAGTTTAATATGTCTCAAATATTATATAGGGGTTACAAGATATAAAAGAAAATACAAAAGACTTTAAAATGACTGAAAACAGACTGATGTTTTGGAATGATCCTCTCTGTGACCGACAATTCTCAAACGTTCCTCCACCTCAACCGATAGCTTGTGAACACCTGAAAAAGATAGGAAAACAAGGATGAGTATCAAAATTATACTCAGTAAGCCACCTACTTGTAGACTCTCATCTCATCCTAAGTTTAACAAATTTCCACGGGCTTCTCATTGGCTCTAGGACGTCTGGTTCTAGTCTTTACCCCTTGGGGTTGTTCTGGTTCTCCGTCTTTTCATTTAATCCCTAAGAGTTCCTTATGTCGAGCTGTAAATGACCGATGTCTCTCTACGATGTTTTTGAGAGAATGAACTAGACATTAATAAAGAAGGTTCGATGCATATTGTCTCAAGTAGGATTGAGTAAGGCTTTTTGGGCTGAGGCTCTCAGTTATACAGTTCACTTGGTGAATCGTTTACCTGTTTCTGGAAATGGTGGGAAAACTCTACTTGAGGTATGGTCGGGTACTCCTGTTAGTGATTATGATAAATTGCATGTGTTTGGGTGTCTTGCTTATTATCATGTGACAGACTCAAAGAGCAAAAAAAAAAAAAAAAAAAAAAAACCAAGTTTATGGGCTTTAGCAAAGGCGTGAAGGGCTATAGGTTATGATGTCCAGAAACAAGTAAGATTGTTAATAGTCGAGATGTGACATTCGATGAGTCTGGAATGTTTTTGCAGAAAATTGAAAATAATGACGATTCATTGAAGCAGGTGGAGAAGGTGGTGTTCTTTCCTGATATGGTTGCTCCTACTGAAGAACTTATTGACCAGGTAGATAATAACTCTGATGTCTTAGAACAGGAGTAGCAAAGCCTTGAGGAGCAAAGCCTTGTAAATGAAAAAGTGGAGGAACCTGAGTCTATCCCCAAGAATAGACCACGAAGGGTAATTCGAAAACCTGCAAGGTTTGATGATACGATAGCATATGCTTTCTCTATGATTGATGGAGTTCCCAACATACATATTGAGGCTTGAGGTGGTGGCAACCAACTCAGTTATCAACTTGGAGATCTTATGACAAGGTGGAAATTGTTGTAAATTGTCATAAGTTTTGATTTGATTTGGAGATCTTATGACATCATGGAGATTGTTGTAAATTGTAATAAGTTTTGATTTGATTGGGTTATTTGGATTAGATTTGATTTGGTTATTTGGATTAGATTTGATTTGGTTATTTGAATTAGATTTAGTCATACCAGATTTAGTTGGATTTGATATCGGGATTTGGGAGAATTTTTGGTGTCACATTGTATTCGTTGAGTGACATATTGGTGAGAGTCTTTGTAGTGTGATAGTGAGATATTCACTCGTAACGCTTTGGTTTATTAGTGATTGGTTGCTACCCGTGGATGTAGAGGAACTTCTTCTCTCCGAACCACGTAAATATCTTGGTGTCTCTTTGTGTAATTTCATTGTGTAACTTCTTCTCCCCCAAGATATCTTGTAACTCTGTGTGTAACTTCTTCTCTCCCAAAATAATTGACATATCATTGTCTACTTCATAATCTAAAATAATAAAATTAGCAAGAAATATGAATTTGTCCACATAAATTACGATACCCTTGATCTTGCCTTTTGGATGACTAATAAAGGGATATGCTAGTTGGAGAATGATGTAGTAGATCTAGCTTTACCAATGTCCAACATTTTGTAAATGGATTGGTCTTATATTAATACTTGCTCCCAAGTCACATAATGCTCTATCTATCTCATTCACTCCAGTCACATAATGCTCTATCTATCTCATTCACTCCAATTGATACTAGAATTGTTAATATACTTCAAGAACTAAACATAGTAGGGCATTTATTTCAAGGCTTCCATTATGGAGATGTTATGTGTGACTTTTTTAAAAGTATTTATCAAAGTTTTAAAATGGTGCCCCTCCTTTATTTTTATTCTATGGGGGAAAAGGAAGTGATGGGATATAAGTTCTTTCTGCTTATATTTTTATCGAAAACTCTTTAGGTTCTCCACTACTTTTTATTTTTTTTTTCTTGTTGAATATCTCCCTCCTATTTCTACATACTAGTTATTTATTGAGTGTGAATGTTGTTGTCTTTCTTATTTCCTCCTTCTCCCTAGGGTAATAAGCTCCCACCACTCAACTCTATGTTTGACATTGTTCCTTCCTTCTCTTTTTGGGGTTTTGGTGTCTACTGCAACTTTCTATGGGGCCTATTTCTTAGCTCCACTCGAACTTCCAGATTTCGCAAGGATGCTTGCTGGCCTTATATTACAATATCGTCTGTACATTCCTTTGATAGACTTTCAAAACATATCTCCGGAATGTGCTAAGCTTGGCAGGTTCCTTTCCCTTGGACATTAGCTTATTGAGATCATGTCATTTGATTTTGTAGTCCAAAACTGATAGGTAATTTTTCGACATTTGTTATGAGAAATTTGGATGATTCCTCCACCCTAAGTTGTAAGTATTTAAAAATGGATAATTCTTTTAGTTGCTTTGATTATATTGGTTTTTAATATAAAAATCAGAGGCTCAATTGTCGAGACGGTGACCAAAAGTGTGTTCTTCTCCAAAATATACACACGATTCAATTGCTATTTGAGTCATCATAGCTGCTATTTGTATTGGCGCTTTATTTATTGATCTTTGTCCCTACACAAAAATTTGTAGAATAGTAGTCGTAGAGGCTAACTGAGTATTGATAGATATTAAAGCGTCAACTTCTAGTTCTCCTCTGGTCTTCTTTCCTAGATTACTCCTTACATTAGCTCACGATAGTTGTTGGAAACTATTTTTTCTATAATCTTTTGTGCATCATTGTATGTCTTTGACATAATGGCCCTTTGGAAGAAGCATTCACCACTTGTTTTGTGGCAATATTCCATCCATTGTAGAAAGTTTTCATTTGGATATAATGGGATAATCCATGATGATGACAAATTGTAGAAAGTTTTCATTTGGATACAATGGGATAATCCATGATGATGACACATTCTAAATACATCTTTAAACCTCTCTCAAGCCCCACTTAGTATTTTGTCTTCAAATTGTTGAAAATCAACCATTTCATTTTTTAATTGTGCATTTCTAATGGGTGTGAAATACTTTATCAAAAATTTCTCTTGTAGACTATTCCATAAATCAATTGTCTTGGGTAAAGTGTTCAACCATGATTTAGTAGCATTCCTCCAGAAATAAAGAAATAAATTCAATTTATTCATGTCTTTATCTTTTCTTTGAAATTGAAATGAGTCACTTTCTTTCAAAAAGGAAGAGGAAATCTATTCATGTCTGCATGTCACAAAGCGATGGAGCCGCGTCAAACCACACAACCCATGATGCCTTGCTCCACAAAGCACATGACGCTTAGCTCCACGCAAGTTTTGACATGTGTCCTCATCTATCTTACCCGTTTCTCCTCTCACCGAACTACACGTGGCACGTCGAAATCTTCCTCTCTCCTCCTAGCAGATGAACAAGCCGATTTCGATTTTTTTTTCTTGAATTTTACATTTTTGTATATTTCAATTTTGAACTCAAATTAAGTCCATTACTTCAACGAAGTTGAAGATTGAAGTTCCATCTACATCCTAGTATTTTGTTTTCTTGAATTTTACTTTATTACAGAATGACTTATGAGCGTTGGAAATAGGCTCAACACTCATCCTTACCGTTCTTGAATATGCTCTCGGTACTATGACTCAGACCAAAATTTTGCCAAACTCCATTGAATTTGTGGAATAACCTCCCTAGATGAAGATACCAAAATATTAGATCTCAAATGGTTAAGGAGAATCTCAGATCCGAAGAAAGTTGCTCAAGAACTTACCTCTTGGACTCTTTTTTTTTTTTTTCTTTTTTTTTTCTTTCACGTTTCTGCTATGGTTCCATTTGACCCTTATAATGGTTGGAGGGGTAAAAGGACCTATTTACCCCTCTATTGACTTTGACCGAAATTTCCATTTTTTTTTTAAGTGTATAGTGTGTTGGTGAATGTAAATATCTAAATAAAATATATGGTGAATGGCAGATGCAATTGAATAACAGAGAGCAAGCGAGAAAATCAATAGTAATGAAGAAGGTTCTGCCTCGAGAGTTTAAATAGATATGTTGTTGAACTCTTTGTGGTGTATTTTAGCTCATGTTAACAGATTCTCAATCCTTGTTCAAAAGGTTATGCATAATGATTACTTTCATAATGGTTTTGTAATTTCTACAACATTTCTAGGATGATTATGTTTCCTTATACTTTTTCATGGGTGACTAGACCTCCTAATTTATTTCCTTTAATTTTCTTTATTTTTTCCTATCCCAATTTATTTCCTTTAATTTTCTTTATTTTTTCCTATCCCAATAATCCTTCAACTCATCTCTTCTTTGAGTGGCTCCACTTGTGGTGAGATCATCTAAGTTTTCAGAGGATGACTATTTGGATTAACACTCATTCTTACTTAGAGGTAAAGAGTTGTCTTCTAACTCATTTAGAAGTCCTCTTTTAACCAAACTCCCAATCCTATTGAGATTAATGTGGGCTAGTCTTAAGTGCCAAAGATAGGTACCAGGAGAAATCTTTTGTTGTTTATTTTGAGTTTCAGCTGTTTTAAACATCTCGGTATTTAAAATAGCTTTTGTTTTGCTCGGTTGTAACATAATATAAGTTATTTTCAAATTTTGCAGAACAAATATGAACACTTCATTGATTTCAAAAGATACTTTATACAATTGTTCTAATAAACAAGAGATGTATATTAGACTTCTTTCCATTCTAAGAACAAAAAGTACATTATCTAATATAATGAATCTATCTCCAAAAAACAACTTTAAATTTCCTACTGATCTTGCTGAGACAACCTCTCCTATTCCAACTTTGAGTGTTATCTCGCCTTCCACAAGCGTTCTCCAGGAATTAGTTTCCTAATTAAAAGAACAAATATGATTAGTGGCCCCTGAATCCAATATTCAGGTTGAGTCATACCCTACTAAACATATTTCTACAACTAGTAAATCACATTTACCTTGTTGTGTCTTTTCGGCTTTCTTCTCTGCCATGTATTTTGGGCAGTTTCTTTTCCGGTGCCCATTTTCGTTGCAATGGAAACATTTTCCTTTATCTACATTTTGAACATTGCGTTTGCGGTAAATAGGAATCTTATCTTTCCCCTTACCCTTCTCCTCCATCGAAACATTTTTAGAAGTTGAAGGACCAAACTTATTTTTGGGGAACGATCTTCGTAGTACTTTCTCAGAGACAATAACATTTCCTTCTCTTCCTTGTCTCTTGTTCATCAAGAGGGACTGATAATTTTGTAGCTCATTGAGAAGAGTAGTCAAGTTATATTCTATTTTGTTCATCATCACATTCATGCGGAACTGTGGGAAGCTCTTCGAAAGAGACTCCACGATAAAACTGACTTGACTCTTCTCATCAATGATAACTCCATTTACTTCTACCACATTGAAATGGACCATCATGTCCAGGACATGTTCTCTAACAGAGGTCCCTTCTTTCATGCAGTAGTTGTAAACATATTTTATGGCATCATGTCTAAGAGAGAAGGACAGTTATCCAAACATCCCTTTCAAAGATTCCATAATCTCTTTAGCAGTACCCATAACATCGTGTTTTTCAACCAAAACATCATATATGCTGGCTAAAATGTACACTCGGGCTTTGTCATTTGCCCTTGTCCATCTGTCATATGCATCCCAAATTATTCGGTTTGCATTTGAGCCAGGGTTTAGAGGACATTCCTCAATTAAAACAAACTTCAAATCATCAATTACAAGTATTGTGTTTAGGTTTGATTTTCAAGTTGCGTAATTGTCACCGTTTAATTTCTTTGAAGCGAATAATTGTACTATTGAGCTTGATATGCTGAGATATAAAACAAATTTTATTACTGAATTGACTTAATCATTTTTAATCCAATCAGATTTAGCAAATGTAATAATGTACCCAAAAATTATTAATTTGTAACGATACTTTAGTGAGTCAGAACAACTGCTACCGAGGGGTAGTCCATCACTCCTTCACAAAACCAAGACATGTTTTACTTAAACACTAATCCCACAATAACTCTTATTTCTATAGTGTTTTAGTTATCGCCACTTTGGTTAAGAATATACTAACTCTCAGTGAGTCAGAGCAACTGCTACCAAGGCCAAGCATGATACTAACTCTCAGTGAGTCAGAGCAACTGCTACCAAGGCCAAGCATGAATCTCACGGTATGAACTTTTCAAAGAGCATAAAAGAAAATGATGTATCTCATATACCTTTTTCCTCCCACGTTAGACGATTGGGTATACTTTTTACTTAGATATATATTCTGGCTAATTAAATATAACCTAAGTCTAGGTGATTTTTTCAAGTATTTATACTGGATGTTTACCTATGATGTCTAGGTGATTTTTCCTTTTAAAAAATCCCTACATCACTCACACATGCTCATAAAACTAGGTTAACTAAGCTCAAGTACTAGCTCGATCTCCGGGTAGCAGGTGTTCCGTAAACCGTCAATTTAAGTACCTCCAACCTAGACAAGATTGTACCAGGTGAGCTTTCTTGTAACGACAGTTTTACAAGATATCGACCAATTTTAACTATTAAAATTGATCATGCTTGGTTATTAACTCTAAGTGAGCATGCAGTTATCTTTGTTATAGATTTTAACGTCTATCTTGTCATATGACTTTGAAAATAACCTATAACATACATCTAACATGCTTTATATAACAATTATATAATCATCCATTCCATGCAATAATATAACAATTTATATCTATCACTCATGGAACCCTAAACATGCATACTATACATTATAACACTTATAACATACTTGTGATGTAACGACCCAAAATTTTCTACTTAATTTAAGGTCGCTACTGTATCCATATCATAAACATTGAATGCAGAAATACTTCATTTAAACTTTCAGAAAACATAACCTAAAAATAATACGACTTCATAAAACATAACAATGCCGCATAAATAAATGTTTAAATAAAAAACATCCTCTTCTAGCCTAAGTTTAAGAAAATAATACGACTACCGCAAGCATGTACCATGGTCTCGAGTTGTGATGCCATCGTCAGCTATACAGGAACACCTTGTCTTAACTTGAAATAAAGATAGCACGTGTCTTGAGTATTTTAAGAAATACTCAGAATGTGACCTCACTATTGGGGGGTTAAATGCAAGAACATGTGAATGCAATAATAAGACTTATCATATCAGTCTATTTTTCCTACCGCTCTATTCTAGTGATGGCATGAATGTGTACCATATACTCTACACACAACCCATACGTGCAGGTATGGTCTCACCAGACAGTTCTCACATCGCTGGGTATCTCTCCTTCTACCGACACCCATTAGAATTAGTAACCGTCATGGAAGCATCATGTAAAACATAATGATATTTCGCCTGCCTAGTGGATGTACGCATCTGTACTCTCGTGATGAAATATGGGTATCCCCCAATGCATGAGCACATATAATGCATGATGTCCCTACATTTTTCCGTTTTCATTATCATTTAATACAACCCCACTAGCGTTTTGTACATATCATTTCACATATCGTTCATCATTCATATCATATTGTTTCTCGTTTTTCAGTTCTCATATCATATATAATTCTAACGAGGTTATATTTCATGCCATTTATCGTGATTTCATGTCATTCATATCATGTTGTATACACACAATTTAGGAGACATAACATAACGTCTCATGCTTTTAACATAACATTTCATCATTTAAATATCATACCAAAACATATTGCATCACAATATATCATATCATAAACATGTCAATTTATCACATATCTCGTACCATAACATATTTCATATCATATGACAACATATATATATATATATATATCCGTCATTCACATGTCGTATCATAATCATATCATATCGTAAATACTTCGTGGTCATGTCGTTCCCTAACTTATCATAGTCTTAATGTTCTTATACCTATCACAGTCATATCGTTACATGAACGTACCTTAGTCATATCATCACAGGAAATTATCTTAACACTATCGTTCTATCAATCTATCACAAACTTATTCCTTTCTACCCATAACCTAACCGTATTCTTTTATCAATCTCTCATATCCATTACACTTCGGTATGTAACCTAACTTTAATGTTTCATGAACGTATCTTACTCCGATCGTTACATTTCGTTTTGTGCATCCTTCTCGTATCCTATCTCAAACATATCATTGAGCACATCGTCAAATGATTATTATCATACAATTTACATATTATAACATATATATAACATATCATAAGCATATCGATCCACAAATAATTCACATATCAATATATATGATATATCAATATATATGACACGTGCAGAATCACACGACACGTGTCAACATCAAATATAACCATGCCGATAGTAAGGGAGTTTCTATTATTACTGTTGTAGGGAGTAAGGGAGTTTCTTGTCCTCTGATATTTTCGATTTTATTTGCTTCCCTCCTCTCTACTGATTGTGTAAATAGATTTTCATTTTCTAAACCAATATTACTCATTTATTTTCTAAACAAATATTATTGGCAAATTTTAATCGATTGTTTGCAAACGACTTATAGAACTACCAACAAAAATCTAATTAATTGGATACGGGAAGATGAGATCTGATTATTTAAAATATTGGATAAACGAAAGCAGATTTGATCTTAAATTAATTTCTTATAACGATAACTATAAAAGAAAAGAAAATATGAGATAAGATTTACCGTAATAACAGACCAACTTCTGATATGTGGAAATCACTACAAGAGAAGTAAGATTCGGATTACCTTGTTGATCGAATATCTCAAGACAAGAACATTGTTTGAGATTTGAAGCACTCCACAAGAAAGATCTATCATGTTTTGCTGAATGATTCTTGTTGATCAAATATCTCAATACAAGAACACTTGTTTGAAATTCGAATCACTAAAACACAAACAAGATTGATCATGTCGAGCTTGAATGATTCTACATGCAACCTAAACTGCATAGAATTGCAAAGAAACTTGGCCGTTGGCTAAAGAAAGTGCAAATGCTCATTTTACTATATTTTTCAAGTTTACTTACAAATACAACATACATGGCTTTATATACCCTCAAAATGAAACTATTAAAGGTATTCCAAGAGCTGTAACATTCATACGTTATGGTCATAATTAACCATGATGTAAATGTAATCTAAAGTAAATAAAATGTCTTAAAATACATTTATGAAATACAATAACTCTAAATTACTCTAACTTATAATCCACCCAAAATTTATAACAATGAAACTTCATTCTTCTTCAATGTGGTATGAATTGAAATATCTTTTGCTAATTCAAAAACATTTTCTTCGCATCTTCATTGAAATATATTGTATAATTGATGTCTCTTGGTTCATATCAACTTCTCTCTCCAAGTAAATATGCATCATATCTATCTCTGCCTCGTGAAAGCCATTTTACTTTTTCTCAAATCTATCCTTTTTTTTTTTTTCAGTATTTTTTTTTGACAAACTCTGATATTATGCTAGTTTATGCTAGTTGAAGAGTGGGAATGAGGTTAGGATGAAAGGTCAGTGGAGAGAGGTAGATAAGTTTTATTTTATTTTTTATTTTAAGAAATATTTTTAGTTATTTATTTATTGATTATTATTATTATTATTATTATTATTATTATTTTTTGACGTATTTTTTATAATTATATTTTTTATAATTTTTATTTTTTTGGGGGCTATTACATCATATACTTCGAAAAAAGACTTTCGTCAAAGTGTTTTAATCTTGGAATAACTTGTGCCCTTCTTCTAAGAGTTATTTGTTAACTCTTGAAGTACCACTGAGTAAAAATTCTTAACAAATATACTCTAGTCCATATTAGTCATAAACATTTATTTGCATGCATAAAACTTTTGTAAGCCTTATCACTTGGTATTTGTAGAAACTTTGATTTCTTATAAAGTGTCTTGAGGGATAGTTACCTATTTTAAATCTTGATTCATACTCCAAAATTGTTTTAATTCCCTAAAACCTTTCATACCTACCCTTAAATATTGTAAATGAGTCTCATATATATTCTCATAGTATTTTGAGTCTTTTAGGATCTTGAAAATGTCATACAGTTTTCATAAAGGTCTTTTTTGTGATGTCCCACGTTGGTTGAGGAGGAAAACAAACCACCATTTATAAGGGTGTGGAAACCTTCCCTAACAGACGCGTTTTAAAGCCTTGAGGGAAAGTCTGAAAGGGAAAGTCCAAAGAGGACAACATCTGCTAACGGTGGATATGGGCCGTTACAAATAGTATCAGAGCCAGATACCGAACGATGTGCTAGCCTTCTCGTTGTTCCCCGAAGGAGGGTAGACACGAGGCGGTGTGCTAGTAAGGACGCTGGGCCTCAAAGGGGGTGGATTTGGAGGCAGTCCCACATCGATTGGAGGAAGGAAAGGGTGCCAGTGGAGGAAGGAAAGAGTGCCAGCGAGGACGCTGGGCCCCGATGGGGGGTGGATTGTGATGTCCCATATTGGTTGGGAAGGAGAACAAACCACCATTTATAAGGTTGTGGAAACCTTCCGCTAGCAGACGCGTTTTAAAGCCTTGAGGAAAAGCTCAAAGAGGACAATATCTACTAGCAGTTGATTTGGGCCGTTACACTTTTAGTCATTTACCACCCGAAGTCTTGGTTTAATTCTTCAACATATTCCAATGGCCTTGTAACTTTGTGCAATCCTTTTACACCATGACATACGGCTCCTCATCAAATTTCATATCACTTAGAGGTCACTTTGGTCAAGCTAGTGGTACATAATTACAGGGATGCCCGAAAGGGAAAGCCCAAAGAGGACAATATCTGCTAGCGGTGGATCTGGACCATTACACTTTTGATCATTTACCACCCCAAGTCTCGGTTTAATTCTTCAACATATTCCAATGGCCTTGTAACTTTTTGCAATCCCTTTACACCATGACATACGGCTCCTCATCAAATTTCAATATGTAGATAAGCCATAGGGTACGTGTCATTCATACAACACTCAATTGTACTTTAATTGGTATTAGGCTCACATTGGCTATTAAGGAAAAAGATCATGGGTTTATAAACAGAGTACGTGTCATTCATACAAGCTCGCCTCCCCTACCTGAATTGTTACACATAAAATAGTACAATCAATTTATAAATTCCTTATATGCATGAATTATTGACTACCATAACTTCAAGATAACCACGCATAAAACATACTTATAGAGTCCCAACATGCATAAATTGACTACCATAATTGCAAGATAGCCGCACATAAAACAACACAATCAATTAACAGATTTCTTATACAAGCATGAATTGACTAGCATAGAGGTAGGATAACCACATGCAAACACATCATTAATTATAATGTTAAAACATACCTAGGTGTTTGAAAGGCCATCCTCTCCCAGCCTTTGCCCCAACCATTTTGAATCTACCTTCCCTGTTGAAGTTTAGTATTTAAAGCAACATTTGTTTTCTACGTTAGATTGCAATTTGCCTTCACAAGTACCTTTGTCATATTGTGGGGAGGACGCGACACTAGATGAGCTAGGCTTTGGGTTTCAACCACGGCCCCTAATGTGGCCTAATTGATGACCCAAAACCATTCGCAACCCTTTTAACTGGACGAGTCAGAATCTTCTTGAGAGAATGCTTCTATAACTAAGCATATATATATATCAAATATAAGAAATAAATTTATCATAAAATATATAACTAAGCATATATATGTATCAAATATAAGAAATAAATTTATCATCAAATATATAACTAAGCATATATGAAATACAAGAGATCTCATCTTATAAATTGAACACCCCTAATGAACCCTCCCTAAAGGAAGATGCCAAAAAGGTTACAAAAAGAAACTACCAACTAGCAAATATAATCAAGCTTGTAATTACAAAAATCTTTAAGAGTGCATCAAGGGGGAGGTGAAGACTCCAGCTAGGTTTGGAAGAACACACTTCCTACCCTTTGAAGATTTTCTTATTTTTTCCATACCATAATCTCCACGAAAAGCAGCCACACCATTGAACAAAAGAAGCTATATAATGAAGAAGATGCTAGCGAGATTCGGGTCCTATTTAGGAATTAGCCTAAATGAAATTGAAAAGTTAGAACAAATCAAATAAGTCACAAAGATGCATAAAAAGAAGAGACGAAGTTGGAATTCCCACTATTTTTTACGCATCATCAAATAGAGAGATCTCACCTTATAAAATGAGCACCACCTTATAATCAATCTTGTAATTACAAAAAAATTTAAAAGTGCACCAAGGGGAGACGAAGACTCCAGCTAGGTCTGGAAGAACACGCTTCCTACACTTTGAAGATTCTCTTTTTATTCCATACCATAATCGCCACGAAAAGCAGCCACACCGTTGAACCAAACAAGCCTATCTTGACCTTGGAAATCAATATAATGAAGAAGATCCTAGCGAGATTCTGATCTTAGTTAGGAATTAACCTAGATAATATTGAAAATTTAGAACAAATCAAAATAAGTAACAAAAAAAAAGAGAAGAGACGAAGTTGGTCTTCCCACTGTTTTTTACGCGTTATACATGAAAACTTATTAGAAATAAATTTATGATCAAATAGAGAGATCTCGCCTTATAAATTGAGCACCCCTAATGAACACTCCCCTACAAGAAGATGCCAAATAGGTTACAAAAAGAACTACCAACTAGCAAATATAATCAAGCTTGCAATTACAAAAATCTTTAAGAGTGCATCAAGGGGGAGGTGAAGACTCCAGCTAGGTTTGGAAGAACACACTTCCTACCCTTTGAAGATTTTCTTATTTTTTCCATACCATAATCTCCACGAAAAGCAGCCACACCATTGAACAAAAGAAGCTATATAATGAAGAAGATGCTAGCGAGATTCGGGTCCTATTTAGGAATTAGCCTAAATGAAATTGAAAAGTTAGAACAAATCAAATAAGTCACAAAGATGCATAAAAAGAAGAGACGAAGTTGGAATTCCCACTATTTTTACGCATCATCAAATAGAGAGATCTCACCTTATAAAATGAGCACCACCTTATAATCAATCTTGTAATTACAAAAAAATTTAAAAGTGCACCAAGGGGAGACGAAGACTCCAGCTAGGTCTGGAAGAACACGCTTCCTACACTTTGAAGATTCTCTTTTTATTCCATACCATAATCGCCACGAAAAGCAGCCACACCGTTGAACCAAACAAGCCTATCTTGACCTTGGAAATCAATATAATGAAGAAGATCCTAGCGAGATTCTGATCTTAGTTAGGAATTAACCTAGATAATATTGAAAATTTAGAACAAATCAAAATAAGTAACAAAAAAAGAAGAGACGAAGTTGGTCTTCCCACTGTTTTTTTTACGCGTTATACATGAAAACTTATTAGAAATAAATTTATGATCAAATAGAGAGATCTCGCCTTATAAATTGAGCACCCCTAATGAACACTCCCTACAAGAAGATGCCAAATAGGTTACAAAAAGAACTACCAACTAGCAAATATAATCAAGCTTGCAATTACAAAAATCTTTAAGAGTGCATCAAGGGGGAGGTGAAGACTCCAGCTAGGTTTGGAAGAACACACTTCCTACCCTTTGAAGATTTTCTTATTTTTTCCATACCATAATCTCCACGAAAAGCAGCCACACCATTGAACAAAAGAAGCTATATAATGAAGAAGATGCTAGCGAGATTCGGGTCCTATTTAGGAATTAGCCTAAATGAAATTGAAAAGTTAGAACAAATCAAATAAGTCACAAAGATGCATAAAAAGAAGAGACGAAGTTGGAATTCCCACTATTTTTACGCATCATCAAATAGAGAGATCTCACCTTATAAAATGAGCACCACCTTATAATCAATCTTGTAATTACAAAAAAAATTTAAAAGTGCACCAAGGGGAGACGAAGACTCCAGCTAGGTCTGGAAGAACACGCTTCCTACACTTTGAAGATTCTCTTTTTATTCCATACCATAATCGCCACGAAAAGCAGCCACACCGTTGAACCAAACAAGCCTATCTTGACCTTGGAAATCAATATAATGAAGAAGATCCTAGCGAGATTCTGATCTTAGTTAGGAATTAACCTAGATAATATTGAAAATTTAGAACAAATCAAAATAAGTAACAAAAAAAGAAGAGACGAAGTTGGTCTTCCCACTGTTTTTTACGCGTTATACATGAAAACTTATTAGAAATAAATTTATGATCAAATAGAGAGATCTCGCCTTATAAATTGAGCACCCCTAATGAACACTCCCTACAAGAAGATGCCAAATATGTTACAAAAAGAACTACCAACTAGCAAATATAATCAAGCTTGCAATTACAAAAATCTTTAAGAGTGCACCAAGGGGAGGTGAAGACCCCAGCTAGGAGGAAGAACACGCTTCCTACCCTCTGAAGATTCTCTTATTTATTCCGTACCATAACCTCCGCAGAAAGCAGCCACAACCGTTGAACCAAAGAAGCCTATCTTGACCTTGGAAATCAATATAATGAAGAAGATGCTAGCAAGATTCTGATCTTAGTTAGGAATTAGCCTAGATGATATTGAAAATTTAGAACTAATCAATATAAGTACCAAAGATGAATAAAAAGAAGAGAAGTTGGTTTTCCCACTGCTTTTACGCATTAGACATTTCTAATAAATTTACCATCAAATAGAGGGATCTCATAAATTGAGCACCCTTAATACACACTCCCAACCAGAAGATGCCAAATAGGTTACAAAAAAAGATTACCAACTACCAAATATATTCAAGCTTGTAATTACAAAAATCTTTTACAGTGCATCAAGAGGAGGTGAAGACCGTAACTATGTCAGAAAAACCCCTGCAACACAAATTTCAACCCTTTTAAGATTCTCTTAGTTTTCCCATACTCTCCAAGAAGAGAAGCCATCCCATTGATCGAAGGAAGTCTATCTGGACCTTGGAAATCAATACAATTAAGATGGTAGAGAGATTTTGATCCCTATTAGGAAAAACCGACATGATATTGAAATCTTTGAACAAATCAAGCAAACAAGGAGCTGCAAAGGTGTATAAAAAGAAGAGATGAAATTAGTCTTCCCCCCGCTGCTTTTATACATGTCACCCCTAATAACGAATGATAGGGCCACCAAATTATTTTATTATCACCATGTTAGTAATAACTTAATTAATGGACAAATTACACTCATAATAGCTCGCCGTGACGTAATTAATACTGCTTCCATTCCTTTTGACTACATATAATGCAATAGCAAGGTAGTTGAAAAGTTTAGTTTGGAAAGGTGTTTTGTTGCAGAAATGCAAAAAAATGCAATGAAAAGGGCATTTCTCGCCGATTGATGCTCAACCATATACATTACGTTTCTAACTTTTCCAAAAGACAAAAGTAGTAATAATAATAATAATAATAATTAGAATAATAATAATAATAATAATAATAATAATAATAATGATAAGTAAAAGAACTTATGACATATTTTCAATCTGCCATTGCAAAAATTGTCACACAATAATAGAACATGCTTGTCTACATCTTTTTGTCCTTGGCATATGTTGACTATAAATCAAGTAAAATATAGACTAAGGACATTTCTAGTAAAAAACAGAAGAAGCTTGTTTGTAGTATAATAGACTATACTTGATAAATAGAAAACAATGCAACGAAATCAAGTGCAGGGACATGGAAACGAACGCAGAAGTAGTGTTCTTAACTAACCTTTTTTTAAAAAAGCAGGGAATATAGCTCTCATGCATGAAGTGCCTCTTTTCTTTTCTGTGGTTGGCTCATTTGCTTCCATTACCTAATATGCACAACATTAGTAGGGAAAAGTTCGATTTCATGTCTATTAGATGTACTAATATTCCTTATTGTTGTCATGCTAAAAAATCACATTTCAAAATTAGATAATCATGCGATATTGTGTTAGAAATCACGGATCTCCACAATGGTATTATATTGTCCACTTTGAGCATATAAGCTCTCATGGCTTTGCTTTGGGCTTCCCCAAAAGTCCTCATTCCAATGGAGATAGTATTCCTCACTTATAAACCCATGGGCTCACTCCCAACAATCCTCAATAATCCTCCCCTCGAACAAAGTACACTATAAGCCTCCCCCCTAAGGCTTATGGAGCTCTCAAATAGCCTCCCCTTAATCGAGGCTCGACTCCTTTCTCTAGAGCCCTCAAAGAAAGTACACCCTTTTTTAATTATCTCTAAATATGCTTTTAGAGTATTTGAATACAACAAACATTATTGCCCTGTAGCTACACATTTTTATCTTTTCTAACTCAATAGACAAAACATGTCAAAAACAGAAACCTCAATTCCAAAGCATACAGGAACTAACAATACATCTTAAGGACCCTGTACAATAATTTTGTACATTCATTAAGTTTCCATTCCATGTGCAGGTTGTTTTTTGCCTCTAGCTTGCTAACACTCGGCAAGGATGAAGTCTTTCAGATTAGTTTCTGTTGATTGTTGAATAAAGTTATTCAGTTTAGCAGTGCTTTGTTTTCCCCCGTTGGACGTTGTAATTGTTTGCCTATCACACGTTACATACTTGAAGTGGATATATTTTGCCTCCCTCCCAGTTGAGGTATTCATGTGTACAATGGGGCTGTGATTCTGTTGATGAGTTAATCAAGGAGTTTGAATAATAGACTGGCTCAGCACGGAAGTTTTTCTGGGAGGGTTAGAGATTAAGAAGGAATGCAGGTGAGAGGACAAATGTTTTTATTGACATGAAAAATAGTTTTACATTCCATCCAATGATATGCCCTATTAACGGCATAAATAAAAACCATAGAAAATCTCGTGAGGAGCGGAGCGGGGTACAAGAAGGAAATCTTGTAGGTCATATGATTTGTAATATAAGATACCACCTGTAATCAGAACATGTAGATATCACCTCTAATTACAGCACATTAGGTATAAATAAATGAAGAAATCAAAACCAGACAAATTTAGATTTACCTTGTTTCCCTTTGAAGAGAAGGTGAAGGGCGATAATAGTATGGAGAGAAGCCTTTTTTATTTGTGATATCTGAATACAGATTCCCAATTGCCTCCACCAATATCACTCTCATCTTCCCGTCTTCAACCGCATATTCGTCCATCCTAAACTGCTCCTCCCTCCAACACCCTGCACAAATGCGTCCACTTCATCGCACCAACAGCCTTTTTTCGCTTTCGGATCCGCCAATTCCTCGTCGTGGTTTTGGTTTTGCTTTGTCGGAAGGTATTTCTTGTGGAGCGGGAGTGGGCGGGAGGGGACCTTTTTACGAGTTTTGCGCGCGGCACACCCAAAAAAGAAAATATATAAATTTAACAAAAATAAGAAAACGCGCCAAGTATAAAAATATATATATATATATATATAAAAAACGTTCTTGATACGATTCGAACGTTGGCATACTAGGTGCCAAATATACTGGAGTACCAATTTGACGATAAATGAATTTGAACTTAGTTTGTTTGAAACATTTTAAATCTTTTAAGAGAATGGAGAACCCCGCTCTCTCCGATTCAGTCGAACTGATACGAATACAGCAGATAGCAAACCTTTCGAAGAACGAATCTCTCTCGATTCTGGTTTGTTTTAAGCAAATAAGCACTTTTTTTCATACGTTTTTTTTTTCGGCATCTACAATACCGTGGTCATAAACAGAGTAAAACTTCAAAGGTTCTGGACCTTTAAATCTCCCAAAAATTACTTTGAACTAAGTCGAAACTTCGAGAGTCCATAACTTTGAGCTCCGTTGATTAAATTTGATGAATTTTTTTTTGATTCCATATAACTTTTCGAGAGCTATGTCCTGGCAAGTCGCCGGAGGCGGCTTGTCCGACCCTTCAACCCAAAATACGGCCGTTTTGGGTCTCAAATTGGATTACACAATGTTTTTCATCAAATTTTCATCATTTTTGAAGTTTGAAACCAGCACTTCCCAACTCTAGGATATACATATTTTGTGTTCTTCATTCACTTATATGAACATACTATATAGTAAGTGTTGATGATTGGACATTCTTCAATGCAAGGCCATCTAAAATGCATGCGTGAGTTGGGTTGGTGTGGGTTCGGGTGGTAATGAGAATGGTGCATGGGTGGGAGCATGGCCTGAGCGCTCGTGTGCATGCGAAGGCCTATGGCCAAGGCATGATCATGGGCGCCAATGTTGGCCCTCGTGCGTGCGCCAATGCTGGTCCTGCTCGCCAATCAGGCCCGGGAGCCCTGCTTGTCGTCGTGCACGTGCGCCCTACATGACCTTGAGTGCATGCGCGCCAAGCCCCGCGCCACACCAACGCCCCTCTCACCCTTGCGCGCACATCATGCCCGCCAACACCAACCCAACGCAAGCACAAGTACAAGTCCATGTTCACTCTTGCCTACATGCCCACAACAAAGGGGCACGCATGGTAGCCACAAAACCCTGAGAGGTTAACCTCTATGAAAAAATCAAGACACCCAAAACCCTTGGAGGCTAACCAGCACACCTCCCGCGCCCTCCCCCCGCACACGCCCCCCCACCTCCCCCCCGCACACCACCCGTGCGCGCGCGCCCCCCGCACACCACCCGTGCGCGCGCTCCCCCCGCACGCACCCCGGCGAGCTCCCCCCCGCGCGCGCCCCCCGCACACCAACCGCGCGTGCTCGCCCCCGACCGCGCCCGTCTCCCCCCGAACGCCCACCCTCCAACGCAAACCCCCCGCATACCCAATCATATCAAAAGTGTTGGATGTTACCTCCATAAAAAATCATCACACCCAACAACAATTCATCACACCTAACATCCGTGGAAAGTAAGAACATGTATAAGCCTTGGACTATAAAAATATCATCAATGAAATGAACTAAGAAAAGAGTGATGAATTATTTTTTCTTTTGGTTATCTAAAACAATGAAATGAAGAGTTTTGTTTTTGGGAGCTAAGCAACTTGAAAGAATTATGCCCGCAAAATTTCAGATTTTTTTGACAACTCTAACTATTTTTTCTAATTTCTTATTATTTAATATTTAAAAATTCATTAAAAAAAATTGGTTGGTTGAAAAATTATGAAACTTGATTTTTAAACTCTTTAGAATGTCCCATTAATGAATCAATCCAGCTCACGGAAAAAACAATATAAAACTTGAGATATTTGACCGTATGACCGTTCGGAAAAATCGTATCTAGGCCTGACAGACCAAAAATGTCTCAAATATGCTTGGGGCACGGGGGTGGTGGTCGGAGGTCGAGGTCGATTGATGGTGACGAGTGTCTCGGGGCGACTTCCTTTGAAATGGGTTTTTGAAGGACAGTACCGGACGGCACGGGTGTGCCGGTATTGCGCCCTAGCCCGCGTGTTGGAGGTTGCTACATACACCCGCTATCCGGTACGGTATCCGTAAATGACTCGGCATAGGCACGGGAGGGCCTATGCCTCGATAGAACCCGGATGGATGGATGTCCGGGAAGTCCCGATGAGATGAACGACACGTGGGCCCATTCTCGATGGCATGACCGAACGAGTTATGATGAGCGACGACATCCCGAGACTCGGGATGGCGTCAAGACATATGGACCCTGTCGATGGGGATCGAGATGGCACGACGAGATGCGACGTTGTATTGAGAGACCTTGGCCCGAGCAGAGGCAAGGTCGAGCCGAATGAGTTGGCCTAGCGTAGAGGCAAGTCGGATGTGTCGCAGATGATTGAACATACACGCACAAGCGGCGTGTGTGGTTGAACAAGCTTGGATTCCGCACAAGCGATGTTCGATTGGCGAAGACAAACCTCGCCTAAGGTCCGACGAAGCCACAAAGCCGGGGCGAAAAATATAATGGGGCTTAATTCCCCTTAAGGCTGGTCGTGAGCGTGTATAGATCACGACGCCGCACGGTCAAAGAGATAGGACCGTGACACCCAGTATCAGAGCCACACTTTGTGTGTCTAGTCGGGCAAGACAGTCAAGAGAAATGAACCCAAGAGTTGATCGAAGACCTTGCAAGTGTGTCAAGAGTGCCGAAGTGGGCAGGACAGTTGCCGGTCATAATTATAATTAGTTGGGAGTTGAAGCCAAGACTACCTGAAGTTCATTAGTGTCGTATGCCGACACCTTAATATGGGTAGATCTACCCGTCAAGCAAAACCAAGCTCACCTGACAAGAGCTTGCAGTTCCGAAGTAAGACAAAGCAGCTGAAACAGAAAACACCATGATGGTGCCTTCCAAAGAACCATTCACAGTAGAGGAATAGTGTCAGTGGTTGCAAGCAGAGAAGCCGAGAGTCAAAGAAGACAAGCGTCGGCCGAGTGCAGAAGCCGTATACAATGGAAGTCCTTATGGGGGGACGACCTTGCTGCAAAGAGGCAGCTGAGTTCGAGCGGGGGAGAGCAACATCAATAAGTCTCTCACCCCGTAAAGGTGCTCGGACATACGAGCACACGTGTATTCCTTGAGTCACCACCTTGTGCCTAGGGTTGATGACTCCACCAACAGATGTCAAGACCAGTATCCGCTCGAGAAGTGAGCAACAAGCTGGAAGTTCAGACACAACAGTAGTCACACGATGTGACAAAATACAAAGAGTTGGCCGAAAGTTAGCGCCAACAACTGAAGAGACTGTCAAAGAGTTGACTTTGCTCAATAGGAGGAGTGGTCGCAACCAAAGAGTGTTGCGGCCGGGCTTGCGAGCCCCACCCCAAGGGGTGAATCAATTCATAGGAGAAGTGGTCGCAACCAAAGAGTGTCGCGGCTGGGCTTGCGAGCCCCCACCCCGAGGGGTGCACTAGTTTATGTGATCCGAAGAGGATACACACACTGGGGCCAAGTTGGCCAAAATAGGGCAAGAGTGCCCTCTGAAGTCCATACTTGTCTGGTGAGTGTCTGCAAAGAGAGTCAGCCTCACCCACAACTATGGCAAACGCTGAAGAGTCACGTCTACGTTGCGAGTCTCGGTGGCCGAGTCCAAGATGGGCGAACAACAGAATTAGGTCCGAAAGGGGATAGCCGTAGATAAAGGAACAAGCCTAAGTGAGGACAAAGTTCACCCAACAACTGACCAAGTCAAGAGTCAGAACGTGGTGCCACCTGACAAAAGAGAAGTCAGAAGCATCCACTCGAACTTGTCCCAAGTTGGCATAAGACGTCAGCAGGGAGAGCATTATGACAAAAGATCGTCAGGTGCTCAACAATAGAAGATTTTTCTGAAGCACAACCAAATCCAGCGAGTCAAGTCGCCAACAGACAAAGAGTCGGGTCGTCATCGGGACGATGCCGAGATTGAGTGGGGGAGAACTTCACAATAGGTGGGGCGAACGCGCCCGAGAAAGTCATCGAGGACGATGACTAAATCAAGTAGGGGAGAATGTCACAATCCGCAATATGATTGTGACCCGAGTAAGTCATCGAGGACGATGACTAAGTTAAGTGGGGGAGAATGTCACAACCTTACTATGAAGAGAGTAGGTTGTGACCCTCACGCCATGACAAGCAAAGGGGTGTCCCTCAAGAGACGCCCATCCGGCCATATGCGGGCCAACGTAGAAGAATGCCATGATGCGATCGAGGAGGACGATGCATCATCCAACACACCACCACGTAAAGTGGGCATTGAAGACATGTTGAGACACAAGCATAACAGAGACATCAGCATAGACATGAAGGACAAGATAGGCTTGTTGAAGGGCCGGGTAGGGCCCCGGGCCTTAACCTCAAAAGTCGAGGTTCCGGAAGGAATTTGGTCATGCGGTTCGGGAGTTAAGTCCGTCCATATGAAATATGAATGCTCGCCAAGTTTGGTGTCAATCGGACATGGGACGGACAATGCACGACACCGTATGACACCTCACGAAAATCATGTCTATTCCTGGTAGAATGAAAATGGCTCAAAATGTACTATAGGGGGTACCATGGTGTTAGCTCTCCACCACCCCTGGGCCCTGTGGCCTAAGTGAGCTACCCTGTGGCACATACGTGTGTCACAGTGTGGGCGAGCGTGCTGAGACGAGTGTCTCGGGGCGACTTCCTTTGAAATGGGTTTTTGAAGGACAGTACCGGACGGCACGGGTGTGCCGGTATTGCGCCCTAGCCCGCGTGTTGGAGGTTGCTACATACACCCGCTATCCGGTACGGTATCCGTAAATGACTCGGCATAGGCACGGGAGGGCCTATGCCTCGATAGAACCCGGATGGATGGATGTCCGGGAAGTCCCGATGAGATGAACGACACGTGGGCCCATTCTCGATGGCATGACCGAACGAGTTATGATGAGCGACGACATCCCGAGACTCGGGATGGCGTCAAGACATATGGACCCTGTCGATGGGGATCGAGATGGCACGACGAGATGCGACGTTGTATTGAGAGACCTTGGCCCGAGCAGAGGCAAGGTCGAGCCGAATGAGTTGGCCTAGCGTAGAGGCAAGTCGGATGTGTCGCAGATGATTGAACATACACGCACAAGCGGCGTGTGTGGTTGAACAAGCTTGGATTCCGCACAAGCGATGTTCGATTGGCGAAGACAAACCTCGCCTAAGGTCCGACGAAGCCACAAAGCCGGGGCGAAAAATATAATGGGGCTTAATTCCCCTTAAGGCTGGTCGTGAGCGTGTATAGATCACGACGCCGCACGGTCAAAGAGATAGGACCGTGACACCCAGTATCAGAGCCACACTTTGTGTGTCTAGTCGGGCAAGACAGTCAAGAGAAATGAACCCAAGAGTTGATCGAAGACCTTGCAAGTGTGTCAAGAGTGCCGAAGTGGGCAGGACAGTTGCCGGTCATAATTATAATTAGTTGGGAGTTGAAGCCAAGACTACCTGAAGTTCATTAGTGTCGTATGCCGACACCTTAATATGGGTAGATCTACCCGTCAAGCAAAACCAAGCTCACCTGACAAGAGCTTGCAGTTCCGAAGTAAGACAAAGCAGCTGAAACAGAAAACACCATGATGGTGCCTTCCAAAGAACCATTCACAGTAGAGGAATAGTGTCAGTGGTTGCAAGCAGAGAAGCCGAGAGTCAAAGAAGACAAGCGTCGGCCGAGTGCAGAAGCCGTATACAATGGAAGTCCTTATGGGGGGACGACCTTGCTGCAAAGAGGCAGCTGAGTTCGAGCGGGGGAGAGCAACATCAATAAGTCTCTCACCCCGTAAAGGTGCTCGGACATACGAGCACACGTGTATTCCTTGAGTCACCACCTTGTGCCTAGGGTTGATGACTCCACCAACAGATGTCAAGACCAGTATCCGCTCGAGAAGTGAGCAACAAGCTGGAAGTTCAGACACAACAGTAGTCACACGATGTGACAAAATACAAAGAGTTGGCCGAAAGTTAGCGCCAACAACTGAAGAGACTGTCAAAGAGTTGACTTTGCTCAATAGGAGGAGTGGTCGCAACCAAAGAGTGTTGCGGCCGGGCTTGCGAGCCCCACCCCAAGGGGTGAATCAATTCATAGGAGAAGTGGTCGCAACCAAAGAGTGTCGCGGCTGGGCTTGCGAGCCCCACCCCGAGGGGTGCACTAGTTTATGTGATCCGAAGAGGATACACACACTGGGGCCAAGTTGGCCAAAATAGGGCAAGAGTGCCCTCTGAAGTCCATACTTGTCTGGTGAGTGTCTGCAAAGAGAGTCAGCCTCACCCACAACTATGGCAAACGCTGAAGAGTCACGTCTACGTTGCGAGTCTCGGTGGCCGAGTCCAAGATGGGCGAACAACAGAATTAGGTCCGAAAGGGGATAGCCGTAGATAAAGGAACAAGCCTAAGTGAGGACAAAGTTCACCCAACAACTGACCAAGTCAAGAGTCAGAACGTGGTGCCACCTGACAAAAGAGAAGTCAGAAGCATCCACTCGAACTTGTCCCAAGTTGGCATAAGACGTCAGCAGGGAGAGCATTATGACAAAAGATCGTCAGGTGCTCAACAATAGAAGATTTTTCTGAAGCACAACCAAATCCAGCGAGTCAAGTCGCCAACAGACAAAGAGTCGGGTCGTCATCGGGACGATGCCGAGATTGAGTGGGGGAGAACTTCACAATAGGTGGGGCGAACGCGCCCGAGAAAGTCATCGAGGACGATGACTAAATCAAGTAGGGGAGAATGTCACAATCCGCAATATGATTGTGACCCGAGTAAGTCATCGAGGACGATGACTAAGTTAAGTGGGGGAGAATGTCACAACCTTACTATGAAGAGAGTAGGTTGTGACCCTCACGCCATGACAAGCAAAGGGGTGTCCCTCAAGAGACGCCCATCCGGCCATATGCGGGCCAACGTAGAAGAATGCCATGATGCGATCGAGGAGGACGATGCATCATCCAACACACCACCACGTAAAGTGGGCATTGAAGACATGTTGAGACACAAGCATAACAGAGACATCAGCATAGACATGAAGGACAAGATAGGCTTGTTGAAGGGCCGGGTAGGGCCCCGGGCCTTAACCTCAAAAGTCGAGGTTCCGGAAGGAATTTGGTCATGCGGTTCGGGAGTTAAGTCCGTCCATATGAAATATGAATGCTCGCCAAGTTTGGTGTCAATCGGACATGGGACGGACAATGCACGACACCGTATGACACCTCACGAAAATCATGTCTATTCCTGGTAGAATGAAAATGGCTCAAAATGTACTATAGGGGGTACCATGGTGTTAGCTCTCCACCACCCCTGGGCCCTGTGGCCTAAGTGAGCTACCCTGTGGCACATACGTGTGTCACAGTGTGGGCGAGCGTGCTGAGACGAGTGTCTCGGGGCGACTTCCTTTGAAATGGGTTTTGAAGGACAGTACCGGACGGCACGGGTGTGCCGGTATTGCGCCCTAGCCCGCGTGTTGGAGGTTGCTACATACACCCGCTATCCGGTACGGTATCCGTAAATGACTCGGCATAGGCACGGGAGGGCCTATGCCTCGATAGAACCCGGATGGATGGATGTCCGGGAAGTCCCGATGAGATGAACGACACGTGGGCCCATTCTCGATGGCATGACCGAACGAGTTATGATGAGCGACGACATCCCGAGACTCGGGATGGCGTCAAGACATATGGACCCTGTCGATGGGGATCGAGATGGCACGACGAGATGCGACGTTGTATTGAGAGACCTTGGCCCGAGCAGAGGCAAGGTCGAGCCGAATGAGTTGGCCTAGCGTAGAGGCAAGTCGGATGTGTCGCAGATGATTGAACATACACGCACAAGCGGCGTGTGTGGTTGAACAAGCTTGGATTCCGCACAAGCGATGTTCGATTGGCGAAGACAAACCTCGCCTAAGGTCCGACGAAGCCACAAAGCCGGGGCGAAAAATATAATGGGGCTTAATTCCCCTTAAGGCTGGTCGTGAGCGTGTATAGATCACGACGCCGCACGGTCAAAGAGATAGGACCGTGACACCCAGTATCAGAGCCACACTTTGTGTGTCTAGTCGGGCAAGACAGTCAAGAGAAATGAACCCAAGAGTTGATCGAAGACCTTGCAAGTGTGTCAAGAGTGCCGAAGTGGGCAGGACAGTTGCCGGTCATAATTATAATTAGTTGGGAGTTGAAGCCAAGACTACCTGAAGTTCATTAGTGTCGTATGCCGACACCTTAATATGGGTAGATCTACCCGTCAAGCAAAACCAAGCTCACCTGACAAGAGCTTGCAGTTCCGAAGTAAGACAAAGCAGCTGAAACAGAAAACACCATGATGGTGCCTTCCAAAGAACCATTCACAGTAGAGGAATAGTGTCAGTGGTTGCAAGCAGAGAAGCCGAGAGTCAAAGAAGACAAGCGTCGGCCGAGTGCAGAAGCCGTATACAATGGAAGTCCTTATGGGGGGACGACCTTGCTGCAAAGAGGCAGCTGAGTTCGAGCGGGGGAGAGCAACATCAATAAGTCTCTCACCCCGTAAAGGTGCTCGGACATACGAGCACACGTGTATTCCTTGAGTCACCACCTTGTGCCTAGGGTTGATGACTCCACCAACAGATGTCAAGACCAGTATCCGCTCGAGAAGTGAGCAACAAGCTGGAAGTTCAGACACAACAGTAGTCACACGATGTGACAAAATACAAAGAGTTGGCCGAAAGTTAGCGCCAACAACTGAAGAGACTGTCAAAGAGTTGACTTTGCTCAATAGGAGGAGTGGTCGCAACCAAAGAGTGTTGCGGCCGGGCTTGCGAGCCCCACCCCAAGGGGTGAATCAATTCATAGGAGAAGTGGTCGCAACCAAAGAGTGTCGCGGCTGGGCTTGCGAGCCCCACCCCGAGGGGTGCACTAGTTTATGTGATCCGAAGAGGATACACACACTGGGGCCAAGTTGGCCAAAATAGGGCAAGAGTGCCCTCTGAAGTCCATACTTGTCTGGTGAGTGTCTGCAAAGAGAGTCAGCCTCACCCACAACTATGGCAAACGCTGAAGAGTCACGTCTACGTTGCGAGTCTCGGTGGCCGAGTCCAAGATGGGCGAACAACAGAATTAGGTCCGAAAGGGGATAGCCGTAGATAAAGGAACAAGCCTAAGTGAGGACAAAGTTCACCCAACAACTGACCAAGTCAAGAGTCAGAACGTGGTGCCACCTGACAAAAGAGAAGTCAGAAGCATCCACTCGAACTTGTCCCAAGTTGGCATAAGACGTCAGCAGGGAGAGCATTATGACAAAAGATCGTCAGGTGCTCAACAATAGAAGATTTTTCTGAAGCACAACCAAATCCAGCGAGTCAAGTCGCCAACAGACAAAGAGTCGGGTCGTCATCGGGACGATGCCGAGATTGAGTGGGGGAGAACTTCACAATAGGTGGGGCGAACGCGCCCGAGAAAGTCATCGAGGACGATGACTAAATCAAGTAGGGGAGAATGTCACAATCCGCAATATGATTGTGACCCGAGTAAGTCATCGAGGACGATGACTAAGTTAAGTGGGGGAGAATGTCACAACCTTACTATGAAGAGAGTAGGTAGTTGTGACCCTCACGCCATGACAAGCAAAGGGGTGTCCCTCAAGAGACGCCCATCCGGCCATATGCGGGCCAACGTAGAAGAATGCCATGATGCGATCGAGGAGGACGATGCATCATCCAACACACCACCACGTAAAGTGGGCATTGAAGACATGTTGAGACACAAGCATAACAGAGACATCAGCATAGACATGAAGGACAAGATAGGCTTGTTGAAGGGCCGGGTAGGGCCCCGGGCCTTAACCTCAAAAGTCGAGGTTCCGGAAGGAATTTGGTCATGCGGTTCGGGAGTTAAGTCCGTCCATATGAAATATGAATGCTCGCCAAGTTTGGTGTCAATCGGACATGGGACGGACAATGCACGACACCGTATGACACCTCACGAAAATCATGTCTATTCCTGGTAGAATGAAAATGGCTCAAAATGTACTATAGGGGGTACCATGGTGTTAGCTCTCCACCACCCCTGGGCCCTGTGGCCTAAGTGAGCTACCCTGTGGCACATACGTGTGTCACAGTGTGGGCGAGCGTGCTGAGACGAGTGTCTCGGGGCGACTTCCTTTGAAATGGGTTTTTGAAGGACAGTACCGGACGGCACGGGTGTGCCGGTATTGCGCCCTAGCCCGCGTGTTGGAGGTTGCTACATACACCCGCTATCCGGTACGGTATCCGTAAATGACTCGGCATAGGCACGGGAGGGCCTATGCCTCGATAGAACCCGGATGGATGGATGTCCGGGAAGTCCCGATGAGATGAACGACACGTGGGCCCATTCTCGATGGCATGACCGAACGAGTTATGATGAGCGACGACATCCCGAGACTCGGGATGGCGTCAAGACATATGGACCCTGTCGATGGGGATCGAGATGGCACGACGAGATGCGACGTTGTATTGAGAGACCTTGGCCCGAGCAGAGGCAAGGTCGAGCCGAATGAGTTGGCCTAGCGTAGAGGCAAGTCGGATGTGTCGCAGATGATTGAACATACACGCACAAGCGGCGTGTGTGGTTGAACAAGCTTGGATTCCGCACAAGCGATGTTCGATTGGCGAAGACAAACCTCGCCTAAGGTCCGACGAAGCCACAAAGCCGGGGCGAAAAATATAATGGGGCTTAATTCCCCTTAAGGCTGGTCGTGAGCGTGTATAGATCACGACGCCGCACGGTCAAAGAGATAGGACCGTGACACCCAGTATCAGAGCCACACTTTGTGTGTCTAGTCGGGCAAGACAGTCAAGAGAAATGAACCCAAGAGTTGATCGAAGACCTTGCAAGTGTGTCAAGAGTGCCGAAGTGGGCAGGACAGTTGCCGGTCATAATTATAATTAGTTGGGAGT
>CM031891.1:8876593-8914199 GCA_018691285.1 Cucurbita argyrosperma subsp. sororia | reverse complement strand
ATTTGGGAACTCATTTACGATGGACACATTTTCTAGGGTCTACGGCACATGTTGGACTAGTCTCTATGCTTTCATCATCGAGACTACCTTTGAGGTAGTCCTGGTACTTGTGCCTTTAAATTTAAAGCTAGGTCACATCGTGGTGAGAATATCTTCTTTTTTTTTTTTTTTTTTTTTTTTTTTTTTTTTTTTTTTTTTACGATAGTCCATACTAGAATGGTTTGCAGCTAGTCAATCCATGCCTGGTATTACGTCGAAGTCAGTCATCTTTACTACTATTAGGACTACGCTTAGAGTTTGGTCGGCTACTATTGCTTGGTCATTCTTTACTCTATCCTTAGTTACTACGTCTACCCTCTCAAGGCTGCTTGCCGACCATACATACAATAAGGGTTCTAATTCAAACCCTGTCTCTGATCCCTTTGGAGGTGGGCTCTCTTCAACCTCACCTCGTCCTCTATCTCTAATAGGAGGTCGTCCCCTTCCATGTCTCACACTTTCGCATGGTCTAGGCAACATGGTTCTAGAAACCAAGATAGCATCTCTTTAAGTCTAAGGCTCATTATCTATGAAATTATGCTATGCATCACATCTACTAAGTTCACATCATATTGCAAATAAAATTACTCAGCATGCAACACATCACATCGTGCTCTTAAATAAATACGTGAAATATCACAACAATTTCAGTAACATTAACATAAAAATGCATGCGAGTTTGAAAACGTTTCTCTTTTCTTATCTTGTGCAAGGCGAACCTGACGGTGACGGGGCATTGACGTTGAGACCATGGAACGTGCCAAGCCTACATTGTAGGCTAGTCTACAGAATCTAAAACCTAGAGCTCTGATACCAACTGTAACGACCCTAAATTTCCACATATCTAGAGTTGCCACTAACGTCTCATGCTCATCTATAATGCGGAAATATAACTCTTACATGAACATCATTTATAATGTAAACTTCGAAAAACATTTAAAACAACTTCTTCTCTGGAAAACACAGCAATGGTCTTACATGTTTAAATACAAAATACTAAAATTTAGAGATAATAAAAACAAATACAAAATAATTTAAAATAATGGAATGCAAAACGACCTATTCTAACTTAAAACTATGAATTTAAATATGAGTCTACCCTATGCACGTGCCACAGTCTCTGCTCGCGATGTCGCCGTCCTCCGTACAAGCGCACCTTTCCTTTACCTAAAAAATTATGTGGCACACGGCCTGAGTATTTCAAAGAATACTCAGTAAGTGGCCCCACTATAGGGGCCATGCAAATGCAAACACATGCAATCATGATTTAGGGACCTATCTCTAATCATCTTAGAGGTGGCCTCCAGTCTCAGACAAATTGGATGTGTAGTACTTCCCTACACACGATTCACACGTGCGAGTGTGAATCTCCAGGGCGCTCGCACACCCCCGGACCCTCTGGTCAAGCTAATCTGTAGCGACCTCCGGAGGTCAACGAAACCCCATAGTGTCATGCGCCTCATGAACACCCTCATCAGTGTGCGTTCGCACCTGTGCGCATTCACGCTCATCATATGGTGCGCATCCACATCATCTCTAAGGGAAGTAAAACTATGCTTATGAACATACAATATGCATGAGGTCCCTCTAAATCCATCATAATGTCTCTTCTGACACAACCCTCTAGTCTCATCTCTTTGTTACTCTATGTAACGACGAAAAAAAAGAAAGAAAAAGAAAAAAAGAGTAATAATTAAAAAAAAAAAAGTAAATTATGGACTCTCTCTCCACCTTCCCCAAATGTAACGCCCCCTAATTTTCTCTACCCTAATTAGCGACGTTACCTTATAGGACAAGAGTTCACGTGAGACAGTCTCAATAACGATAATGCATTCATCAATATAAGCAGTTCATACCTAGGAAAACAATAACGGCAACCTAGCCTAGAAGTAATCAACAGAGAACTAGAGGAAACAACCGCAAAACTATGAACCCAAAAGAATCCAACAAGGCGCCTATGACACTACAGACTCTCCTCAAGATTTTCATGGCCCTTCGCATCATCCACCGTCAGCCGTACATGGGAGCCTTGCCCTTACCTGAAAATATGGGTAGCACGTGGCTTGAGTATTATATAAAATACCCAGTAAGTCACCCCACTGTTGGGGTTAAGCATATATTCAGACATCCGGACACAAGCAGTCGCACACAATACACCTACATGTTGCACACGATACACATACATGACGCACACAACACACATACATGACGCACACAACACACATGCATGTCGCACATAATACCCATACATGTCGCACATAACAGCCATAACCTGTCGCACATAATAACCATACATGTCGTACATAATAACCATACATGTCGCAAAGTGTTAGAAGAACGAAGCTGAGAGAGGGGTCTGTCTTCCATTCCTTCCCATGGCCTTAGGCCCTTGCTTTGTCCGAGCGGGGGTGGATGCATGGTAATTTCCCACACATGGCCCACGTGTGTGATTGTGGGCCCACCAGGAGAGCTCGCAAGCGAACTCCCTGGGCCTGGCTTGGTCGGGTATGTATGACAAACAATACCGGACGCCACGGACAAAGGAGGGCCTGCATGATATCATGGCGAACACGATATTGAATATACGCATCCATACCATCAGTAGCATAACGGGGGAGTGCCCCAGGTACATAACCATAGCGTGCATGAGGTTCTTAATGTTTACCTCCATGGCATTATACATACAACATTCCATCACCTCGCCGCATTACATAGCATAACCGGGTCCACATTGAGCAAGCACATCATAACATACTAGTCATCTCATTCATGGCATGCGGGGTTCTCATTACAAATCATGACATGTCAACCAAGCTCATCATACATACGGGGTAACAAACCGTGTCACAACATCGTATTCATAAACATGGCATACATAGCAATTCACTACAAGAATCACATACATAAACATAGTATGCATAGCATTTCACTGCAAGAAACATCTAACCTAGCATACAGCAACAACATATGGTGCATGCAAGGGCCACAGGGCACGCACCAACATACATATATAACTAACTCCAACAGTAAGGTTACTTACCTCCTTGGCCTTGGCCGAAGTCACCCACAATGCTAACTCCGGCGCCTAACTACCTCCTATAAGATAATATGATACACTTAGAGCCGTTTCACAACTAGCTCTTATGCCTAGCTACCAAGGTACGTTCCTATCACAAGCTATTTTATCACAATGGAATTATACTGACCTCAGATGGCTGAAACAAGGGTGGAAATGGCTCCAGAAGGGTCAAAAACCTAGAAATCGGTATACTATTTGGATGTCGAGCCGTCAAGCCACGCCGTCAAGCTGCACAGTTGAGTTGCCGGTGGAGCCAAAATCGACGGGCTGCGAAGAACCCTATGCAGGGTTTCTGGGCGCGCCTCTGGTTTGGGCCGAAAAGGAACGAGGCCCAATGGTGGTGTCTGAGCGCGGCCTGCGAGGTGTGGGCTGCACGCCAGCCGAGACGAACCGCAAAATGTCGAGGGTTGACCCGCGCCCGCCACTTCGTCTTCCTTGCCCAAACACCTCAATAGCCCTAATCGCGGGCTTGGCTGCTGTCACCTGTGGAAGCGTCTCGTTCGTCGATCTCCGTTGACACGTCTGTCCCCCCTTGCCCGACGTACACTAGCACCTGCTCCTACCTAAAGCTCGCGGCGTTATTAATCTTCCAACCCGATCTAAAGTCTCGCGACGTTTTTGATCCCTCACCTAAACCCTTCGGCTCCTCCCTCACATGTATGACAGTGACTCAAAAAGGAAAAGACAGCTACCAAGGTACCTAGGGTTTAATACGCATTAATACGCCCTGGCCGGCAAGGCATGCCTCACTGAAAATCACCCGATTTTCGGCGAGATTTAAGGTGTTTCCTGTTTTTTTTTTTTCTTTGCCTTTTTGAAACCCTTACCGTTACACCAAATATATCCCCAACACCTCGTACAATTGCAAAAATGATCTGAAGAAAAAAAAAAAAAAAACCAAACATAAACAAAAAAAATGGCAGATTTTGGGAGGGAAAAAATCGAGAAATAAACAAAAGAAAGATAAGAGATTTTGAGAGAGAAAAATTGGAAATGTCTTCAGTTCAAGCAGATTTAATAGGAAGGGAAATAGATAGCAAAGTTACTGGTAAGTTAGATCTCATTTTCTTTTATCTTTTGGAAGAGATAGAAAAGTTATCTAAAATCTCTCTTTCAATTATTTAGATTTTAGATATTTTATCAAAAATCAAACTTGGATTGAAAATGGCCAAATGTACATAATAAAAATAATAAAAAAAAATCCTTCATGATAGTTTTAAGAAAGAAAAGAAAAAATCAAAATCCAATTAATTAGAATCAGATCTCCTCCTCCGTTGCCCAGTTTATTTAGATTTGAATTAGTAGTTAGAAATCATGTCAGATCTTTCAATGAGATCATAGATCTTCTCCTTTATACACTTATAAAAATCATGTCAGATCTTTCAATGAGACCATAGATCTTCTCTTTTATACAATTACTTAGAATAAGATCTCTCTCCATTTACCAAACTGATAACAGAATTAAATAGAGAACAAAAGAATTAAACAAGAGGTTTGAAAAGAATTAAACAGACATCCTTAAAGAATGAAAGAGGGAGAGGTAAAGGAAAATATATATATTTAATTAAGTAAATACAGAAAACAAAGGAGAGAGATAAAAGGAAAATATATACATTTAACTAAGTAAATACATAAAAGAAAAAAAGAGAGACAGTGGAGGAGGAAAATGGAAGATTTGGTGAGTAGAAACAATTTGACAGAGTAAATACATAGAGTAAAAAGGATAACTAGAAATATATATATTCAATGCTCATAAAGTCTATAATGCTCATATGAAGTTTAACATATGGACCATTGTAAAATTTAGAGAATTGAAATTGATGTCAAGGTTCGTATAGGTTGGCTTGGATACAAAGAACAAAACCAAACTTGATAAATTGGTGATACTAGTCTAAACTAATCAGGTAAGTGGTGTTACTTTAGGATAAGCTAAAAACTGTATGAGTTATGATGATGTATGAACTAAGTCGTACGATGCGGTATATGAGTTATAATGATGTATGAGTTATGATGATGTGTGGGTTACGATAATTGATGATGTGTGCAGTATATATATATATATATATTGATGAATGACGTACATGATATGTTTGATGCACTTTGTGGCAATATGATGAGTATGATGATTGCGTGACGTTTACCTTAATACGATGATGTTTTCCATATTGAGCATGCTATATGATGATGTAACGACCCAAAATTTTCTACTTAATTTAAGGTCGCTACTATATACATACCATAAACATTGAATGCGGAAGACTTCATTTAAATTCCATAAAACATAACCTTTATCTTAAAACACAGCCATGGACTTACGTGTTTCGAAAACATCTTTAAAACGACACAACAAAAGACTCGAAATAAAATAAATAAACGTTTAAGTTTAAAACATCCTATTCTATCCTAAGTCTAAGAAAATAAATGTCACTATCCTATGCATGTGTCATGATCTCGAGTTGCGATGCCATTGTCAGCCGTACAGGAATGCCTTGCCTTAACCTGAAAAATGTAGTAGCACATGGCTTGAGTATTTAAAGAAATACTCAGTAAGTGACCCCACTATTGGGGTTAAATGCAACAATCACATGCAATGAAATGATGGGACCTATCTTTCGTTTCGTTTCATTTCGTTCCGTTTCTTTTTCGTTTCGTTTCGTTTCGTTTCGTTTCATTTCGTTTTCCCAACGGTGTAATCCTAACAGGTAATCGTGGACGTGTACCATATACTCTACACGCAGCCCATACGTGCGAGTATGGGCTCACCAGCTAGTTCGCACACCGCTGGGCCACTGTCCATAGCCGGTGGGCATGCTCGGGGGTCCACCGGGACCCGTTAAAACTAAAACCGTCACGGCAGCGCTATGAGGAGCATAACGATCGTTGTCCTGCCATTTGGATGTACGCGTTCGTATCCTCGTGATGGGATAGGGGTATCCCCCAAATGCATGATCACACAATATGCATGAGGTCCCACTAGTCCTACAGTCATCATTTAATGAACATAACCCCGTGTCACGTTTTCATGTTTACATGTCATTCTCATTCTCATTTCGTTACATATCATACATATTCCTAGCGGGGTTATGGATCATGCAATTTACCGTATTTCATGTCATACAATTCATTCAGTTGCATTTCAATACTCATACAACAAGCCAAAATCGTACAAGGGCCACACATTGTCACATGCATTCATATCACATCAACTAAGCAGCATAAATAACATAACATATAGGAAGCATATCGATTCACAGACAATTCACACATATCAATATATATGACACGTGCCGAACCACAGGGCACGTGTCAACATCAAATATAACCATGCCGATAGTAAGGTCACTTACCTGGTTAGCTTAAGTCGTTGTCACGAATATATCTTTAATGAAATTCGTCGTTATCCTTAATGAAAGTCCATTGAACTCCAAGTCAACCTATGTGAGCCCATGATATCAGTTTCGAGTTTGAATTTCTACAAAATTGTTTCTCTAATTTATATTGATCCATGTGTTATACTTCATGCGAACGTTAGAGTCTTTGCCTGAGTTAGGTCTTGAAATATTTATATACGTTTCTTATAGTATTATTTTCATATAAACCATTTAATACCCATTTAAAATTTTCCATATATTCTATTTTCTCTTACAGTGTTTAACACTTTTAACATTTTCTAGATAATTTCAATTATATTCACAATCTTCCCTCCCTTACTGTATTTTCCTTCTTTTAATTATCCCTAGGAAAACTACTGCAAAATTCTTTTAATATCATTAAATAAAATAAAACGAAAACTATTGACCTCTTCAAATGCAAAAATCTTTTTCTAGCAAAATATTAAACTAAATCTGAACCCTCTTTTTTTTTGTGTTTGTTTTTGCCGAGAGAAGAAAGTCTGATAGGTTAAACCCTTCTTCTTTAGTTTTGTTTGCTACCTTTTCAATATGTTGGCCAATTTAATCGATTCTTTTTTTTTTCTTGCTATTGATCCTGACGATCTTTCTAACAAGGTAAATTGCTAAATAAAACTAAATAATTGGATAAAAAAAAAAAAAGAGATCTGAGATATAACTTACAGAGACATCTCAAATCTCTCTCTTATGTAAATCTTGATCATCTCTGCAAACCCATCCCCTATAAATTTGACGCAGGTATTTCTGTTTTCTATCTGACATTTTTCATTTTTGTTTCATTTTTGCAGGAACTATGAGATGGTTTCATTTCTATTTCATTTTTGCAGGAACTATGAGGTGATTTCATTTCTGTTTCTTGCAGGAACTATGAGGTGGGTTGAGGAGAGATTGTGGGGAAAGTGACTAGGAGAGATGAGGGAATAATTATTTTTATTTACTTATTTATTAATTTATTATTATTTTTTTTTTTTTTACATAATAATAATTTTTTTTGTTCTTTATAATAATTTTTATTATTTATTATTTTTTTTTTTTTGGCTGTAACAGAGGATGAGTGTCATATTGCATCATGTCGTTAGATCAACCTAGGACACAACCCTAAGAGCGTGAAAATGATATTAATATAAATATCCACGAGTATGTGTTACCTAGAGTACAAAGAGATGAGACTAGAGGGTTATGTCAGAAGAGACATTATGATGGATTTAGAGGGACCTCATGCATATTGTATGTTCATAAGCATAGGGCTACTTCTCTTAGAGATGATGAGTGAGGACGTGCACCATATGATGAGCGTGAATGCGCACAGGTGCAAATGCACACAGATGAGAGTGTTCATGACGAGCATGACACTATGGGGTTCCGCTGACCTCCGGACGTCGCTACATATTAGCTTGACCAGAGGGTCCAGGGGGTGTGCGAGCGCCCTGGGGGTTCACACTCGCACGTGTGAGTCGTGTGTAGGGAAGTACTACATATCTAATTTGTCCGAGACTGGAGGCCACCCCTAAGATGATTAGAGATAAGTCCCTAAATCATGATTGCATGGCCCCTATAGTGGGGCCACTTACTGAGTATTCTTTGAAATACTCAGGTCGTGTGCCACATCATTTTTCAGGTAAAGGCAAGGCGCACTTGTATGGAGGAGAGCGGCATCGCGAGCAGAGACTGTGACACGTGCATAGGGTAGACTCATATTTAAATTCTTAGTTTTAAGTTAGAATAAGTTGTTTTGCATTCCATTGTTTTAAATTATTTTGTATTTATTTTATGTTCTCTAAATTTTATTATTTTGTATTTAAATACGTAAGATCATGGCTGTGTTTTCCAGAGAAGAAGTTGTTTTGAACGTTTTTCAAAGTTTACGTTATAAATGATGTTCATGTAAGAGTTATATTTCCGCATTATAGATGAGCATGAGACGTTAGTGGCGACTCTAGATATGTAGAAATTTAGGGTCGTTACACTCTAGGTAACACATACTCGTGGATATTTATATTAATATCATTTACACGCTCTTAGGGTTGTGTCCTATGTTGATCTAACGACATGATGCAATATGACACTCATCATCATATAGCATGCTCAATATGGAAAATATCATCATATTAAGGTAAACGTCACGCAATCATCATACTCATCATATTGTCACAAAGTGCATCAAACATATCAAGTACGACATTCATCAAAATATATATATACTGAGCACATCATCAAGTATCGTCACCCACACATCATCATAACTCATATACCGCATCATACGACATAGTTCATACATCATCGTAACTCATACAATTTTTAGCCTATCCAACCTATAAGAATCCATGGCATCAATTTTGTGTTCAATTCTCTAACTCTTACAATAGTTCATGTGCTAAACTTCGTGCGAGCGTTAAAGACTTTGCATGGATAAAGTCTTGGAACGCTATAATATACATCTAAATATATATACACATATTATATATATATATATTCTACTTATATTAAGATTTCATTTTCTATTTTTTATTTCGAGTGACTCATCTCTTGTCTTGTGATATTCTTTCTGTACTCTGCTTTTTCTCCCAATTTTGTTTCAAGACATATTCTTGACCAAATTTTAATCGGTTCTTACTTAATCATATTATTGGTCAATTTGGATCGATTCTTACTCCCTACTCTTCCCTTTTATTTTTCTCTTCCTTTGTATTTTTTTTTTTCTTTTGATTTTGCATTTTGGCCTTATTTATATTTTCTCACTTCTTTCCTGTATTTTCTCCTTTATTTCTTTCCTTTTCTCTTTATTTATTTATTTTTTTCTTTTACCTATATTTCTACTTTTCTCTCTTTCCTTTTGATTTAGTTTACTATATTTGGCCTCCTATCTATCTTTATATATATATATATGTCTTTTTTTTTTATTTTATTTTGTTAAGTATTCTGCCCTCTATACATTCTTCTCATATTTTTTTTTGTATTCTAATTAATTTTCTTTCCAAATCTTTCCTTTATCAAATGTGTTTTCTTTTTTTTCTTTCTTTAATTTTTGTTAACATTTAAAATTCACAGATATATAGATTTTCTTTCCAAATCTTTCCTTTCTCCTTTCTCTTCCCTTTTTTATTTACCTGTTAATATTTCTTTTTTCCCATTCTTCTCTTTTCCTCTTTGTTTTGTATTTACTTCCTTTTCTTCTATTCTATTGACAAATATTTGGCTCATTTATTCTAGTTATTTTTTATGACCTAACATCATTAACCAAAAATCTAAATAATTAAGCAAGAGAAGTTGGGATCTAATTCTGAATAATTAGACAAGAAAAAATCTAAATAACTAGGCAAGAGAACCAGCAAGAGTAAATCTGATTCTTACTGATTTCTTATAAGATAAATGAAAAGAGATCTGAAATATGACTAACAAAGCAAGATCTCTCTCTCTCCAAAAATTAAATCTCCAACTCTCCTTTTAAATCTGGTTGTTGGTATTTTTTTTTTCTTTCTTTTTTTCTTCTTTGGTTGTAGGAACCATAGAATGCATCATGTATTCTGAATTTGTGAGTGGATAGATAGCATGCATCCTGAATTCAGATTTTTTGACTGATGAGTTGTTTGAGGAGAGATAGTTTGGGAGAGGAGGAGGGGTGAGTGGAGAGTAGTTTAGGGAAAATCATTATTTTAATTATTTACTTATTATTATTATTATTATTTATTTGGGTCCTTAAGATAGATGATTAAAATGTATTGTGTTAAAATCTATTCTTTGGTCTTTCAATTACAATATAGTTTCTACACTTTTGTTTGTGAGATTTGTCGGCGGTCGTGTGCCTGGGTGGACAATATCTGCTAGCGGTATTGTTACAAATGGTATTAGAGCCAGACACGGGATGGTGTGCCAACGAGGACGTTGGGGCCTCAAGGGGGGTAGATTGTAAGATCCCACATTGATTAGAGAGGAAAACGCAAAATTACTTATAAGGGTGTGGAAAACGTCTCCCTAACAGAAAGATGTTGGGCCCTCAAGGGGTATATTGTGAGATCCCACATCAATTGGAGAGGAAAACGCAAAGTTACTTATAAGGGTGTGGAAACGTCTCATAGCACACATGTTTTAAAACATTGAGAAAAAACTTGGAAGAGACAATACAAAGAGGATAATATCTTTTAGTGGTGGGTTGTTACACAAACAAATGTACTTACCAGATATTCAATAAAAAAGGTAATCTAAATTTTATTTTTACTGTAATGATTCCTTATCACTCTCTAAGAGAAACCCAATAAGAATCACATCATTGAAATCCAATAAGAATCGCATCATTGTCTTCTCATAGCCTTAACGCTGCCTTACATGATTTGATGTGTTGAGTTTCAACGTTCAATTACAATTGATCATCTTAGTGGAGTGCTCGACTCTAAAGTAAGGAACTTGTTCTTTGTTTGAAGAGATTTGATTTTAAAGCAATCCATGTCTAACTTAATTTGTAGGGTCAAATTCAAATCGATTTTAAAGTTTTAGTATTTTAGAATTAAAAATCCACTTTCTTGAGATATCTTTCAAACTATTGGGGCCGTTGCTCCGAGAAGTTCCCTCCTTTATACAAGAGTAGATGACTCAAACAGTGCAGGCACATGATCTTGTAATGTGTACCCGCCTACTATCTCATTCAACTACATTTGTTGCTATCCTTTCACTTATACACAAATAGAAGAGGTAAAACCGTGTTTGTTCGGTTGGAAATTAGGAAATAACAAAAAAGTAAAAGTGGCCGAATATAATCAATCCAAGAAGATTCTAGGAGATAAATCATAAATATCTATGGGCTAATACATCCTATGTTATTTGAAAACTAAAATTGCACTACTTGGTAAGTTGGTAGAGTTTTTAGTTAAAATAAAATTATTAAAAGAAAAATAACAAGATAAAAAAAGACCTAAGAAAATTCCTAGATGTTTATGATCTGAGGGAAAGAATCATCATCTCATTTGCTTTTCGCAGATATAATTGAAGAACTATTTTTCGGTAGAAGTACCCAAGCACAATCACTCTTGCTGGGCTCTACTAGAAATATGTTGTCAACGAATTCTCAAAAAAGAATCCTAAATACGAAATAGAAAAGAAATTTGAATATATAGATTTTTTGGCAAATAAGAAGATGACGACAAATTACCATGAAAATCATTATAATATTATACACAAATGAAAAGCCAAAAAGGAATCAGCTCGGCCCATGATATGCTAACGAGTTCAGATTCAATGGAAGCATTCCAAAAAGAAAAGAATCACCACAAAGATTATCGTTAAATCGTAGACAGATTAAACTACAAAAAATAAGAACTCCTACACTACACCGAAGCTACCAATCCATTCATATAAAAAAACAAATAGAAAAAATGGCCATGATTTTAATGGCTAATTGAAAAAAGAGAGAGAAAAGGTTAAAACCCAACCTAAGAATTAATAAATTCATATTGAATAGGGGCAACAACTTAAAGAAAACGAGATATCATGCAAAGAGGAGCAGAAATCCGACAGTATAATGAGAAACATTGAGGGAATAATACAAACGGAAGGGGATTCCAACGGAGAAGTGGCAAAAATTGCAGTGGAATGAGACGGTGGTTAATGTGGAAGTAAGTCGAGCAGTTTTAGGCGAATCCATAATGAAGAAAACTAAGTTTTGTATTTAACCTAACTAACATAAGATATTAGCGTTATAGAGAAAAATTGATTGAATTGTTGTGTTCAATAAGAAAAGACCAACATTAACATATTAACGAAGGATAGTTTGTGAGGACCATACCATATTCCTAACGGGAGACCTAATGACACTAGTTTTTTGGAAAACGAAGTTATTCTCTTCATGACTGTCATGTGTCACTCCTAGACATCAAAATCCCCTATTTAAACCAAACTTTTTTTTGTAGTAGCCCAAAAACAAATAAACAAATAAACAAATAAAAAGTTAAAATAATAATAATAATATTAATTAATTAATTAATTAAAATTAAAAAAGAAAAAAAAATTTCCCCCACCTCTCTCCACTAACCTCTCATCCCTTCCCACAATTATCTCTCCTCTACCCCTCTTACGCCAACTGCTAAAAAAAGAGAAACAGAAAACGTTCACAAGAAAAAGAAAAAAACAGAAAACAACAATGGTCAGATCTGAGAAGAAGTACAATGGCTATTGCAGATTTAGAGATTTTTGTCAGTTATTAGGTAAAATTCTATCTCAGATTTCCTTTTCCTTTATATTTTATAGTTATGGTGATAAGAAATTAATTTAGGATAAAATCTTCTTTCCTATCTTTAACAGTATGTAATAATCAGATCCATATACAATTATTAGATTTTTGTTAGCATTTTAATCGTACAAAAGTTATAAGTTAGATTCAATAAAATTCTAGGTGGCAAATCTATAAACTAAAAGATAGTAGTTTGTACTTAAAATTGGTTAGTAATATCAGTTTACACAATTGAAAAACCTATTTACAGAATAAAAAAGATGAGAGAGAGAGGGAGGTAGATTGAGGAAAGATTTGTTAAATAGTGCAGTGAGCTCCTTTCAATTTTAAAACCTATTTACCGAATGAAAAAGATTAGGGAGAGAGAAAGGGAGAGTAAGGAAAGATTTGTTAAACAGTATTTAACAATAAATTTTGTGTAACAGAAAACATTCAGAATTTTCATGAGAGGGCAGTGAGCTTCTTTAAATTTTGTACAACAGAAAAGATCAGAATTTTAAGATGACCAATGTAAATTAGAAAAATAATTTTATAGAGATAAAACTTGAAACTAATGTCATGAGCTCATATAGGTTGACTCGGATGTCAAAGGACAGAATCGAACTTTCATTAAAGATATATTTGTGACAACGACTTAAGCTATCCAAGTAAGTGACCTTACTATCGGCATGGTTATATTTGATGTTGACACGTGCCCTGTGGTTCTGCACGTGTCATATATATTGATATGTGTGAATTATCTGTGGATCGATATGCTTCCTATACGTTATGTTATGTTAATATATGTGGTTTGTATGATAATAATTATGATACGATGTGTTCAAGGATATGTTTGAGATAGGATACGAGAAGGATGCACAAAACAAAATGTAACGATAGAAGTAAGTTACGTTCATGAAACGTTAAGGTCAGGTTACATACCGGAGTGCTATAGATAGGATAGATTGATGAAAGAATACGGTTAGGTTATGGGTAGAAATGGATAGGTTTGTGATAGATTGATAGAACGATAGTGTTATGATAAGTTAGAGAACGATAAAAGGGTTTATGTTACGACCTGTTGATGATATGGTACATTGTATGCTAGATTATTGTGCTTAAGTACGAAATCATGTGAATGTGAATGTATGTTATGCATGCTGCTAGTTGATGTGATATGAATGCATGTGACGAGGTGTGGCCCTTGTACGATTATGGCTTGTTATATGAGTATTGGAATGTAACTGAATGAATTGTATGACATGAAATATGGTAAGTTGCATGATACATAACCCCGCTAGGAATATGTATGATATGTAACAAAATGAGAATGAGAATAACATGTAAGCATGAAAACGTGACACGGGGTTATGTTCATTAAATGATGACTGTAGGACTAGTGGGACCTCATGCATATTGTGTGATCATGCATTTGGGGGATACCCCTATCCCATCACGAGGGTACGGACTCGTACATCCAAATGGCAGGACAACGATCGTTATGCTCCGCATAGCGCTGCCGTGACGGTTTTAGTTTTAATGGGTCTTGGTGGGCCCCCAGAGCATGCCCGCCGGCTAGGGACAGTAGCCCAACGGTGTGCAAACTAGCTGGTGAGCCCATACTCGCACGTATGGGCTGCGTGTAGAGTATATGGTACACGTCCACGATTACCTGTTAGGATTATACCGTTGGGAAAACGAAACGAAACGAAAAAGAAACGAAACGAAACGAAACGAAACGAAAGATAGGTCCCATCATTTCATTGCGTGTGATTGTTGCATTTAACCCCAATAGTGGGGTCACTTACTGAGTATTTCTTTAAATACTCAAGCCATGTGCTACTACATTTTTCAGGTTAAGGCAAGGCATTCCTGTACGGCTGACGATGACATCGCAACTCAAGATCATGGCACATGCATAGGATAGTGGCATTTACTTTTTAGACTTAGGATAGAATAGGATGTTTTAAACTTAAACGCTTGTTTATTTTATTTCGAGTCTTTTGTTGTGTCATTTTAAAAATGTTTTCGAAACACGTAAGTCCATGGCTGTGTTTTAAGTTAAAGGTTATGTCTTATGGAATTTAAATGAAGTCTTTCGCATTCAATGTTTATGGTATGTATACAGTAGCGACCTTAAATTAAGTAGAAAATTTTGGGTCGTTACATTTCTTAGCTTAAGCTTTTTTTTTTTATCCAGCTTTAGCTTTTTTCTTTCCCGTCTTTTATAGCATATTTTTTAAAATGCCAAGCCGGAAAGCTATTATATAATAAATTTCTTGTAGTGAATAAAAACAAAAATTTAGAATGGAGCGACAGTTAATAGATTGGGTTACTGGATTTTTCTTTCGGTACACATGGAACATAAAGATCTCATGAATGCCTCACTGAAACCATTGTACTAAAAATTGAAAGATCTGAAACTACCTGAAAGTGGTTGGAGATTTTGAACGAAGGGTAACATATGTTATAAATATCTATGGGTCGAAGACGACCGATATTATTTAATTGAGAGAATTGCATAAACTACCGCTTGATGTTTTATCCAAATAAAAATATCAATCTACAATGGAGTAGATTTGATTTTGTAATGACCCTAAATTTCTACATATTCAAAGTTGTTACTAATGTCTCATGCTCATTTATAATGCAGAAATATAACTCTTACATGAACATTATTTATAACGTAAATTTCGAAAAAGGCTTAAAACAACTTCTTCTCTGGAAAACATAGCAATGGTCTTACGTGTTTAAATACAAAATATTGAAATTTAGAGAAAATAAAGACAAATACAAAATAATTTAAAACAATGAGATGGAGAACAATCTATTCTAACTTAAGACTATGAATTTAAATATGAGTCTATCCTATGCACGTGTCATAGTCTCTGCTCGCAATGTCGTCGTTCTCCGTACAAGTGCGCCTTGTCTTTACCTGAAAAATGATGTGGCACACAGCCTGTGGCCTCACTCTAGGGGTCATGCAAATGCAAACACATGCAAGCATGATTTAGGGACCTATCTCTCATCATCATAAGGGTGGCCTCTAGTCTCGAACAAATTGGATGTGTAGTACTTTCCTACACACGACTCACACGTGCGAGTGTGAATCCCCAGGGTACTCGCACACCCCCTGGACCCTCTGGTCAAGTTAATCTGTAGCGACGTCTGGAGGTCAACGGAACCTCATAGTGTCATGCGCCTCATGAACACTCTCATCTATGCGCATTCGTGCTTGTGCACATTCGCACTCATCATCGTACTGTGCGCGTCCACACTCATCATCTCTAGCGGAAGTAGCTCTATGCTTATGAACATACAATATGCATGAGATCTCCCTAAATCCATCATAACGTCTCTTCTAACACAACCCTCTAGTCTCATCTCTTTGTTACTCTAGGTAACACATACTCGTGGATATTTATATTAATATCGTTTTCATGCTCTAAGGGTTGTGTTCTATGTCGATCTAATGACATGATGCAATATGGCATTCATCATCATATAGCATGCTCAATATGGAAAACATCATCATATTAAGGTAAACATCACGCAATCATCATACTCATCATGTTGTCATAAAGTACATCAAGCATACCAAGTACGTCATTCATATAACATCATCACATCATTATCTAACGCTATCAAGTCATCATATAACATCATCACATCATCATCTAACGTCATCACGTCATCACGTCATCACATCATCACATAACACTATCACATCATCATATAACATCATCACATAACATCATCACATCATCATATTACATCATCACATCATCATCTAATGTCATCACGTCATCACATAACATTATCACATCATCATATAACAACATCACATCATTATATAACATCACTGCATCACTGTATCACTATCTAACGTCATTACATCATCATACAACAGCAACACATCATCATCTAACGTCATCACGTTATCACATCATCACATCATCACATAACATAAAGCATAAATGACACGTTCAAGGGCCACTGGGCACGTGTCGTCATACATAAGACAAGTCTTTCGACCGAGCCGATAGTAAGGTCACTTACCTGATTAGCTTAGACTAGTATCACCAATTTATCAAAGTCGGTCTTGTTCTTTGTATCCAAACCAATCTATATGAACCATGACATCAATTTCAATTTCAATTCTCTAAATTTTATAATGGTCCATGTGTTAAACTTCATGTGAGCATTAGAAACTTTATGAGTATTGAATATATATATATATATATATTTCTCATCATCCTTTTTACTCTATATATTTTGTTTTGTATTTATTTTAATTTTGCTCACTAAATTTTCACTTTTCCTCTTCATTTTGTCTCCCTGTTTTCTTGTCTGTATTTACTTTATTATATATATATATTTTTTTTTTCTTTTGCCTCTCTCTTTAATTCTTTCCCATGTCTGTTAATTCTTTTCCTCTCTATGTTTTTTTTCCTTCTCTCTTTAATTCTTTTTCGACCTCTCTATTTAATTCTTTTTTTTTTCCTCTGTTTAATTTGGTTGGCTGAGATATTTAGGTTTGGTTAGTTTTGCTGATATTTTTAGTTTCAACCAAAGGCTATATAATGTCATTGTTTCTGCTGCTGAAAAAACATTAAGTTTTGTGTGTCACATTGTATTTCTTGAGTGACATTTGTGAGAATCTTTGTAGTGTGATAGTGAGGTATTCACCTTTAACACTTTGTTTGTTAGTGATTGGTTGCTACCCGTGGATGTAGGGAAACTTCTTCTCTCCGAACCATGTAAATATCCTGGTGTCTCTTTGTGTAATTTCGTTCATTGGTGTTGTGAGTACATTTGTTCCACTTTCGGCGCACAACAAGTGGTATTAGAGCCTGATTGTGATATTTGGGGTATTGTGAAAGTTTTGGCCTCATCGACCACTAGACGTGCTCACAATCATGCTTATTCTCTTGAAAATCAATTTTCAAGAATTGTGTTTTTTAGTTACATCCAGATTAATTATTGCAAATGGCAGAATCATCTGAAATTAAATCACGGCGTGGATCGAGATTGTGGAGTTCCAATCTTGAAGTAGATAAATTTTATGGAACCAATAATTTTGGTGTTTGGCGAGGCGAAGTTAGCGATTTGCTGGTCATGCACCTTGATGTTTTTCTCCAAGGGGAGATGCCTGAAGACCTGACAGAAGCAGAATGGACGAAATGAAATCGGCAAGCCTGTGGAATTATTCGATCTTGTCTTGGCAAGGATCAGAAATATCCATTTATGAAGGTTACCATGGCGAAAGAACTATGGGACAAGCTTGAGGCGAAATATATGAAGAAGAGTGTGGAAAATAAACTCTATTTGAAGAAGAAACTCTTCCGTTTTGACTACAAGAAAGGTATCTCAATGGCTGAGCATTTGGATGATTTTAACAAAATTATCACTGATTTGCTCAATCTTGATGTTAAGATTGATGACGAAGACAACGCATTGGATGATTTTAACAAAATCATCACTGATTTTCTCAATCTTGATGTTAAGATTGATGACGAAGACAAGGCGTTGTTGTTATTAAATTCTTTGCCGGAGTCCTACAAGTTTTTAATAACCACACTACTACATGGAATCACTGATATTGATTTTGAAGATGTTTCAAATGCTTTAATAAATAATGAGATGCGAAAGAAGAAAAAAAGAGACATATCAAGACTCTAGCTCAAATGTTCTCACTGCTCGTGGAAGGACTTCTACTTGGAAAAGGAGCAAATGTGGAGAGTTGGTTTACATTGGTCCATTGTTAAATTCTGATATTTCTTAGACGAAATTGGATGAAGTTACTTGCTGTGTCATATTTCATGTTTTATTTTTTAGAATTATGTTCAATAAATCTTTCCTTAATCTTCCCTTGTAATTATTTTGGAGATATTATTGGTCAATTTTGTTAATCTATTTTACTTTATTTTATTTTTCTTTCTTTTCACAGTATTCTGGATTTCCATCTCTATTTCGTTTTTTTTTTCTTATTTCCTTTGTCTTCCTTGTGATTTAGTTAACAATTATATTATTAGCTTTTAATTTAATCCATTCATTTGGTTATATTCTTTTTCTATAATGCATATAAAATTATTGACAACCTAAATCATTGCAACAATTCAGTACATCTAAAATATAATTGGTTGTGATTTCCTATAACTCATAAAAAATTCTTTTCCTTTAATCTCTAATTCAAAACTAAATAATTGTAACCAAATTAATATTACTTAATAGAATAAGAGAAAGATTTAACATACCACTACTAACCTCCTCAAATAGCATATCTACTTGCTGAACTAAATCTGCTTAACCCTTTTATTTTTGTTTTTATTTTTGTTGTTTTTTTTTTCTATTTGTTTTTGTAGGAAGGAAGAAATTCTGAGTAAATCAGCTGTTGTTTTTACAGAAAAGGAATTCTGCCAGATTTATTTTTAGGGAAGAAGTGGTGAGAGATTGAAGGAAAGAGGAGGGATCAGTTACCAAAGGTTTATTATTATTATTATTTTTTTTATTTTTGTTACAGTTTACCAATCACAAAAGATAAACATCAAATATTAAAACATCTAAATTCATAAAATTTGAAAAGCTTAGACACAAATATATCTCAACCCCCAATAGTCCTCAGTTCATGCACACCTCGTCTTGATCGTGTCACCTAGCTTTCATCTAATAAGATGTAAGTAGCATGAATGAGTATATAAATAGTCAGTAAGTAGTGTAGTTTGCTTGTATGTTCTTAGTTCGTTATTAAAGCTTATACCATTTAGTTTATTCGGTCATTTGGGTAGGTTATTCATACTTAGAGGTCTCCTTTCTAAATCATATGGTTTCTTAGACTAACTCCTATGTTAACTTTGTTCACCTAAGCTCAACTTAGGATAACGGTGTGGAAATCGGTTAAGTTCTCTTTTTTCAGCTGCACTTGGGCCATCAGATCTTAGGGTTCGACTCTTTTTAAGCTTATTATCTCAAGTTCTATCTTTTGGTTCTAAGACATCTTGATTAACTATTTACCCGTCTTGTTTATCATAATCAACGTACAAAGTCATAAGTACTCAAGGTGTGACCTCGTCATAAGTCCCAACCCATAGTTCTCATCTTACTATTATGGACACTGTTATCAGATCATGTAGTAGGGTTTGGTTGGCATCTCCATAGTAGGTCCCATAACGTAAATATCATAAAGGAGGGAACGACCTTCAACGCATTTCCTACTCGGATTATATTCTATCAAAGTTGTTGTTGTTCGCTAATCGCTTTTAGCTTATAACATTGTTTTCTTTCAAATTATTTTCAACGCATTTCCTCAATCACGTTTTCCAAAACATTTCTCTCAAACATAACTCGAGGCTCGAGCATATGCCGACGATGTACGCGAAGTCCAAATTTTTCATGGCTGACTTATTCGCTGGGTTAGAACAAGTGTCGCGCAATCGTTGTCTCGTTGCCGCAAGAGTGCGATTGTGATACCACTGAAAAATTTGGGTTCCTAGCACGTGTCTCCAGACTTGAAGCCATGCATTTGACCTTAGACAGACCAATCTGCTTGTGTCACGTGACTGCACAAAAACGTGCATCCTACCCCCCCCCCCCCCCTCAGATGTCTTTATACCGGCACGTGGTGATGCGTGAGGAGGCTTCTGTGTGTGACGGAACGTGACTCGACATGAGACCCCTTTTAAGCCTAATTTGACTCTCGTTCGATTGTTTTCCATCTCGGTTTTGATACTAACCTAAATTTTACTTGATTCAAGACCTACCAACGAGTTTTCAAAAAAATTGGGGATCCAAACTAGCGGAAAAGCAAGCTTCGAAGGGCACACTTCATCCCAATAAATAACCACCTGGACTATAGGCAAGTGATACTTATAGGGATCTCTAGAACGTGTTAGCATGCGATCATAATGTACCTTAGGTAGTTAGAATATGTGTGATTAGGACTTAGAATGAACAATTTGGATAATTATGGTATGTATATTATAAAATTACCAAATTGCCCTTGGGTGTCCAACATCCTCGCTGGCACACCGAGGGCTAAGGAGAGATTTTCCACTCACTTATAAGGAATGTTTTGTTCTCCTCTCCAATCCATGTAGGATCTCACGACTAATAACTTCTCCTAGAAATGTTCCATGATTACTAACTTCTCAACATCTCATGATTTTAATGAAGTCGAGCTTATTGACTCACATTTCTCACGTCAAACACACACATTAATGGCACGGACTACTTTTCGTGATGCCAACAAAAAACATTGGTAAAACAAATATTTGTCGAGCATTATCCATATACTATATATTCTTTAAGTTATTTATTGAACATGATCCTCAAGTATGTTAACGTCATATTATCCAATATTACATTAATAACCTTAATTTTTTTTTTTTGGTAAAATAAATATTATTAGTTTAATGGAGGAGAACGGACATAATCTTATTAAGAAGATAGTAAAGTTATGACATGTGTAGTCAGTCAAATGTTAACACGAGAGTGGCACAATTGAGGAGGACGGTGTATCGTCTAACACACCAAGAAAAGTGGGCATAATAACCTATTCTTTCTATTTTTGTTCTTTTTTCTTTTAATAGCAGTTTATTTAAAATTCTAACGTGAAAAAGCTATTAAAAGGTATATTTGTGAGCGTATAAATATGTGAACCCTCCATATGAATTAATTGAGCAAAACAGACAAAAAATAAATAAATTTTTAAAAAATGGCATCTTCTAGTTTTCTTGCAGTCTCTTTGATTGTCCTTTCAGTTCTGTTCTTCAATGGGGTAATGCCCATGCATGCAGCTTCCCAAAACGACGTCGCTTCCACCGTCTGCAAGAAAACTAGAAACCCTTCTTTTTGCTTTGACGTGTTGAAATCTGCTGGCACCACAGACCTGAAAGGACTGGCCACCTTCACCCTCAACCTCGCCCACGACAAGATTGTTGAAAGTCGTGCCCTCGCCCAGTCCCTGGCGTCCAAGGCAGTCGATCCCAAGCTTAAGGAGCGCTATGCCACTTGTGCTGAACAATACGACAATGCCACCGGCGACATCGAGGATGGGAAGGTCAACTTGGGGGAAGGTGACTACAATGGCGTCAACATTAAGGCGTCTGCAGCCATGACAGAGGCAGGCGATTGTCTGGACAGCTTTGTGCAGCCGCCGAAGGACCCATCCACGCTTTCGGGCAATGGGAAGACCGTGGAAGATATTTGTAGTATCATCTTGGTTATAGCCAATCTTCTTCTTGGGCGTGCATAACTCATTTTTGTAATGCCATGAATCAATAATATGTCTGGTTTGAATCCCATAAATTTGCTCATCTTCGCTTTTACTCTCATGCTTTGATAAGATCAAAATCGTCAGTTTTCACTTTTAATAGTAATTGACTTAGGACGGAATATTACAACATTTAAACAAAAGGAGGCACCCCTTCTCCCGAAAGTACGGGGCTATTTTATGAGTTCCTTAGAGAGTTGTCTCGCGCTCTTAGGTATTCTCTACCTACCCATACCTACCCACCTGTGTCAGTTTTGGGTGCAAGTCCCTTTTGTTGAAGGTCGTTTGAGCTTTTCCTAGGAGTATGACATGGGTTACTTCAACGTCGTAGCCTTGGTATTCGAAAATTGGCTCAACGTTGTAGCCTTGGTATTCAAAAATTGGCTCAACGTTGTAGCCTTGGTATTCAAAAATTGGCTCAACGTCGTAGCCTTGGTATTCGAAAATTGGCTCGAGGTATTTTGCTTTTCCTTATGACATGGGTTACTTCAATGTCGTAATTTGATGGTATTTTCCCTATTCCTTCTTATCCTGAAAAAGCAAGGACACCTTTGACCCTTTGAACCTTAATTTGAGTATCATTTCAACCTTTTAATAACTGTTTTTAATTGAAACTTTTAGTACTATTTCTCTTTGGTTTTAATTGAAACTTTTAAAATATTATTTTAGTCACTCTAAATCTAATATGACTCGATAACCCAAACTAATCTATACACATTCAAACCATAAAAATTAAATTGGGTTAAATCTTATACACATTCAAACCATAAAAATTAAATTGGGTTAAATCTTTTTTGGGATAAGGATAATAATAAATCATGTTTCTATAATCAATTTGATCTCCCGATTGAATTGGGGGCAAACGCCTACTACGATAGTTTGTTTATTCCTTATCTCGAAAATCCTATAGTGATGAATATAAGTGTAATTGAAATTACTGGGGAGTTTTACATTTGTGTATTGAGAAGACCATTTACTATTTCTTGAAGCTCGATCTCTCCTCCGAGAAGAAAAGCACCTATACCTAACAAAATTAAGTGAATACCCAAAATGGTAGTCATTTTATTTCTATCTTTCCATACATAACTGAAGAATGGAAAAGATTCTTCAAGGGTCTCGGGTCCCAGAAGTGCATGATAAATACCGCCAAAACCCAATACTGCAAGTACTCCAGGAAAGGTGTCTATAACTTCCCCGAACCATATAGCCAAGAGAAACCATGAACCAGAATAGAAGAACTTGGAAACCATGAACCAGAATAGAAGAACTTGCCCCACCCATGAGTAAATATTTTGTAGTAGCCTCATGATCGGATCTAAAATAATTTCGAATTAAGAAATAGAATTTGGTTTGTTTATATTTAAATCTAAAATATGTAACCTCTCCCTATATATGCATTTTAAAAGAGGGGAAGCCTGGTAACGCCCAAAGAGGACTATCTCCCGGGCAGGAGTTTGGATGGTTACCAATGGTATTAGAGCAATCAAAGAAGGTAATCCAAATTTTAGTTTTTTAGTGGAGTGCTCAACTCTAAGGTAAGAAACTTTAAAGTTTTAGTATTTTAGAATTAAAAATTCACTTGAAATATCTTTCAGACTATTGGGGTTGGGGTCATTGCTCCGAGCAATCCCCTCTTTCCGTCCTTGTTCCTGAACCTTCGTTTCTTCTTTCACTTCAAAATCAAATGAGAGCCCGTCGACCAGTTCTACTCAATATATACAAGAGTGGATGACTCGAACCGTATAGGCACAAGACCTTTGAATGTGTAATCAGCCTACTATCTCATTCAACTACATTTGTTCCTATCCTTTCACTTATACACAAACAGAAGAGGTAAAACAATGTTTGCTCGGTTGGGAATTAGGAAATAACAAAAGTAAAAGTGGCCTAATATAATCAATCCAAGAAGCCTCTCTTGTCAAATACACCGACCAGAAAAAGGCTCATCCAATTCCTTGGGGAGGTCAACCAACATAAACCGTCTACATTAATCATTCATAGAAGATTTTCGATCACCAATTGGCTCGTGAGTATAATCTTAAACTCCCTTAGAGAACCATCAAGTTTCAGTGCTTTGACAATCTCACGCTTATTTTAGGTTAATATTTATGCTCGAAAGCTACTTCCTAAAGTTATAGTAATATAAACAGTTTAGTTTAGGTTTAAGTACATAAAAAAATTTATTTTTATTTGGTTAGACGTAACCCCCACCCTTAACCCATTAACGAAAAAGAAAAAATAACAGCCATTCCATTTCCACAAAATACCCACACCCAAGTTTCATAGCTTTGGGTCCGCTATTCCGTTCATGATTTTATTACCTCCAAAGGAAAAAGTCCTTCCCTTTATAGCCGGTTGTGGGCGAGGAGATATTCGAACCCCCGACACTGTGGTTCGTAGCCACGTGCTCTAATCCTCTGAGCTACAGACCCCACCCCGTCTCCATTGGATCTATTCCTGAGGGTACCCTAGAAAAAAGAACCTTTCCTCTCCCCAGCCATTTCGAGTTAAGAAGATGTGAAAGCTCACATCTTTTATGTTGGAATCCTAAAAAAACAAGATTACAATTCAACCCAACTCAACCCTACCCATTATCGGTCTTTGAAACCCATGTCAGTAATGAGTTCTAACTTTAAATATTTGATATTTGAAATTTATTCGGGCTACCCGGGTCATCAGCCCAACTAACCCAACCAACCCAAATAAAAGATTTATCAAACCGGCCCCAACAGAAATCTAACCCAAAAAAAAAAATAAAAATAAAAAAATAAAAATAAAAAATAATAATAATTAGGGTTTATCCTCAGGCACATCCGCGAAAGGATTTGAAAAAGCCTGGAGACGTGTAAGAACCCATCCCATATAATCGTAAATATCTATAATTTCTGCAATAAAGGAGTTCGGGGTAAGCCCCTTCGCGTCCATTCGTTCTATCCTTATCGCTCTGTGTATCACAGCCTATAAACCCATCTCCTCTCTTCCCTCCTCTTCTTCTGGTTTCTCAGTCCCTCATTTTTCTTCAAGGGACTTCGCGAAAGCAAGAAATGGCTTCCATTCTCGGAGTTACTGCAATTCATCATGCGCCAAATCTTGATATGTACAGAAGGATGGGCACCCCGGCGACGGCGACGGTATCATCCACGCCTTCTCTTTCTTTTGCTGATAAGTCTCACTTCAATTCATTCAAAGCTTTAACTAGTTTAAGTAGTAGTGGTAGCCGTCGCAACTTCTCCGGTTTCAGCTCTTCTGCAATTGCTACTCCCAATTCCATCCTTAGCGAAGAGGCTTTTAGAAGTCTTGATGGCTTCTCTAAAGACTCGTTGGACGATGATGGTCTCATCGATTCCGAAGCTAATTCTTCTCTTGCATTTTCTGACGATGATGAGCTCGCCATTTCCAAACTTGGCTTGCCCCAACGACTCTCTGATGCTCTTGAGAAGCGTGGGATTACACAACTCTTCGCCATTCAGGTACTCTCTCACACTCTCTGTTGGTTTTCTTTACTGTCTTCCCTTTTGTTGTGGATTTTCTCCGTTTTCTTCCACGAATTCTCTTCAGTTTGTTGAAGCTATTAGCTTAAAGTTCTAGTTATTATCTCTTCTCTTCAGTTCAAGTTTCAAAATGTTCCTGGATATGGGAAATGCTCACGTTTAAAATTCAATGTGCAGAAATTTTGAGCAGGCTGCATACCCCTGCTTGTTTAGAAATTGACCATGAAGAAGTGTAGTCTTCTTTTATGATATAGATTCATTTTGTTCTTAACTTAGTCTTCTAGGTTATGTTAATTACACAAGCTGAAGTAATTTCTTTTGAGGGAATCATGTACGAATCTCAAATATGTTTTGTCACAAGATATATTCGTTGTTGATTACTTTGGTTAGTCTAAGTGATGTCATTGCATTTTTAACTTTTTATTGTTTTCATTTAACAAATACAGAGAGCTGTTCTTGTCCCTGCACTAGAAGGCCGGGACCTCATTGCTCGTGCAAAGACTGGTACTGGGAAGACATTAGCCTTTGGGATACCGATTATTAAAAAAATCACTGAAGATGATGAATTAAAGAGTCCACGGAGGTATGATTTTGTGACTCCCTGGAATCTGGTACATAGAGATTTGTCTCAGATTTTCTAACTTTTCTGTATTTGTTGACAGGCGTTCACGTCTTCCTAGAGTTTTGGTGTTAACACCCACCAGGGAGCTAGCCAAGCAAGTGGAAAAAGAGATAAAAGAATCTGCACCTTATCTGAACACTGTTTGCGTTTATGGAGGCGTTTCATATGTTACCCAGCAAAGCGCTCTTTCTCGTGGAGTTGATGTGGTAGTTGGAACACCTGGTCGAATAATAGACCTAATAAATGGTAACAGCCTCAATTTGGGTGAAGTTGAATATTTAGTATTAGATGAAGCAGATCAGATGCTTGCTGTTGGGTTTGAGGAGGATGTGGAAGTAATTTTAGAAAAGCTTCCATCTCAGCGACAAAACATGCTTTTTTCTGCTACTATGCCAACGTGGGTTAAGAAACTTGCACGCAAATATTTGGACAATCCATTGACCATTGATTTGGTAATCTTTTACCTCCTTTTTTTATCATCTTAAGTAATTACTTAGGTCTCTGATTTTTGACATCTGCAAATTTATAGGCTGCTTTGTTGTAATAAACCATGAAATTGTCTTGCTGAAAGATGCATGCTTTTTGGATTGCGGTGTACCTGAAGAGACAAGCTTGTTTCTTTTCATACATTCCCTTTTCATTCGTTCATTTTTTTGAACTTTTCAGTGATATATGATCATGCAATTTTATTTAAAGAAGTAATTTGTTATGCATCTCTTATGTGACAATGTTGTCATGACAAGCTAGTGTATGTTAAAAGGAAAAAAGGCATTTACGACCTTAATTGAACAGGATCTGTTTTATAGGTTGTTCTACTGTGTCCTTGAGTTCAAAGGAAAAAAGCCAATTGTAATATGAATGCCTACTGCAAGTTTTAAGGGGATGCAACTCACTTTGGAGATAGAAATTGCATTTAACTGTCCATATAAAGATCGACCTTTGCTATGTAAAAATAATCTTCTGTGTCAAATTTGTAGGTTGGCGACCAAGATGAAAAACTTGCTGAAGGGATCAAACTTTATGCCATATTAACTACTGCAACTTCAAAGCAAACCATTCTCAGAGATCTTGTAACAGTAAGTTTTGAAGCATACCCCCCCCCCCCCCCCCCCCTCCTCCTCCTTCATACACTTTATACCAGTTATTGGGACTTACTCTTTTGTATGGAAACTGCGACTCTGTTATTTGATGTGTTAAGTGGTTAATGGTTTGAATATGTTAGATTGTTACAAATTCTTTAAGTTTAAACTTTTTGTAATAAAAAAATTTTGATTATCGAAAATCTATCCTTCATCGAGGAGAATTGGAAGATTAATTCTTTTATCTATAACTTCATAGTATTCACCTCCAAGGTTGCTTTTATATGAAACACTTAGCTTGATCATGTATAGGTATAAGCATGTGCGTGTATGTGTGTGTATATATACATATTAATTCTATTTAAAAAGTTTTCTCAATTTTCATGTGATGGTAGAATCACATTTTTTATATTACTGTTTTTTTCCTGTTGTAAAAATCATTTTTCTTGTGTGACCCCAATAATGTCATGATTTCAGGTTTATGCCAAGGGGGGCAAGACCATTGTTTTTACGCGGACAAAGCGTGATGCTGATGAAGTCTCTTTGGCATTAGCTAATACCATAACATCAGAAGCATTGCATGGAGATATATCACAGCATCAACGGGAAAGAACCTTAAATGGCTTCCGGCAAGGGAAGTTCACTGTCCTGGTTGCAACCGACGTAGCTTCACGAGGATTAGACATTCCAAATGTTGATTTGGTAATTTCATTGGATTCTATTCTTATCTTTGTCAATTCCGTTTGCTATTATTCAATGTGAAACTTATTTCCTTAATCCCCACAAAAAAAGAAAAGAAAAAAAAAAGGAAAGGTACTCAAACATGTTTTGATTTTTGGTCGTTCTCTAAGTCATAAAGCTATCATGTTCATTTTGGGGTAGTAAACATATTAAAGTTCAATTTTCATTTCCATTTTTCTTTAGCTTGTAAAGTTAGATCGCAATGCTAAAATGTTCAATTTTTTTAGAATTTTTTTTGTGATTTGACTTTTTCTTTACTTTGACTTCAGGTTATCCACTATGAACTTCCTAATGATCCTGAGACTTTTGTACATCGCTCTGGTCGTACTGGACGTGCAGGAAAAGAGGGTACTGCCATTTTAATGTTTACAAATAGTCAAAGGAGAACAGTTAGATCTCTTGAGCGTGATGTGGGGTGCAAATTTGAATTTGCAAACCCACCTGGCATTGAAAAGGTCTTAGAATCATCAGCCGAGCAAGTGGTTGTTACTCTTCGTGGAGTTCATCCCGAGTCTATTGAGTTTTTCACTCCAACTGCACAGAAGTTAATTGATGAACAAGGAGCTGGTGCTCTGGCAGCTGCACTTGCACAATTAAGTGGGTTCTCCCGTCCTCCTTCATCACGATCACTTATCAATCACGAACAGGTATTTAAGTGTTCTGTTTGTGAGTTTGATCTAATTAGAAAAATTATATTCCAGATGGCTATGTCATTGAAGCTAAAACATATTTATTACAGGGATGGGTCACATTGCAGCTCACCAGGGATCCATCCTATTCTCGAGGCTTTTTGTCTGCTAGGTCGGTCACTGGATTTCTGTCTGACGTTTATTCCCCAGCTGCAGACGAAGTTGGAAAAATACATCTAATTGCAGATGAAAGGGTGAATATATCATATCTTAGCATGCTGCACCTATTTCATGCCTTTTGTTTTTAAATTTCCTACGCATATAATTTTGTTTTAACAAAACAATTAAATATTTATGTTGGTAATGCCAGATAAATGGAGCAGTATTTGATCTTCCAGAGGAAATAGCAAAAGAATTGCTGAATAAGGATCTGCCGGAAGGAAATACTCTTTTGAAGATCACCAAGGTATGCGTTTTCTTTCCTCCCCCATCCCTCACAACCTTAATTATTGCTTCGAAAATAGTTTTCTTATCTCTTTGATGTATGACCATCATAAATATTGGGCTGTCTAACATACTTTTTTGTTTGTAGTTACCTCCTCTGCAAGATGATGGCCCCCCAAGTGACAGCTATGGACGATTTTCTGGCCGAGAAAGAAGTAGCCGAAATAGCTCTAGGGATCGCAGAGGTTCTAGAACATCAAGGGGCTGGGGCGGCAGCAGCCGAGACTCCGATGATGATGGTGATCTATTTAGTCGAAATCGCGGTTTTAGATCTAACAGCAGCAGGGGCCGGAATTTTAAAAGCTCAGGAGATGACTGGCTAATTGGTGGAGGCAGCAGACGATCAAGCAGATCATCATCCATGGATAGGTAAACTTTTTTTACTAATTCATTTGGGAAATTACTTTGCTTCTTTTTTCTTTATTCTTTTGCCTAAAAATATTATATTTATTGTTTGTAATTTTTCATCAAGAACATGTTGACAACCATATCATGTGCTGAATTCTGGATGGGAGTGATGTAATTTGAACATACATGTATATATATTGCAGATTTGGAGGGTCCTGTTTTAACTGCGGAAGGATGGGGCACAGGGCATCAGAATGCCCCAACAATTGAGGAGCACGGCCATCAATCAAATATAATACTTGATTCAGCTTTTAGTATGTTGTGGCGACTTATAAGTAAGTAAAGTAGGTTTTTGGTGTCAGGTAGGCTATAGGTTGCATTTATCTTAATATTCAGTGGCGACTACAATATTATGCTCTCCTTGAAAGAGTTGCAGGAATGATGCTCACTCTCATGCTGCGTTACAACATCACCAACATTCTCAGTCTGTTGTCCTATTAAGTTTTGCGCAGTGATGCATTTAGAATTGATTTTTTTTTTTTTTTTTTTTTTTTTGTGTATGAATTGAATTATATGAATCCCCCTTTTCGCCCCCATGTAGAATGTATATGTTCCAGAGACAGAATGAAGAAATGAAACCAGCATAGCATTCCCTCGGTTATAACTTTATTTACTAATTTGTTGACCTGCATTAGGGTGTATATTTAACCTGCTAACTCAAGAACCAACCCAAATTATAAGGGTTTGGTTGGATTTAAAAGGATTTTGGATTTTGGATTTGGGTTGGGTTTGTTTTTTTGGAATCCAATCTGGTTTGGCTTGGGTTAGGTTCAAAATTTAAATTATTGGGTCAATCTTATTCCACCAAAAACCTTTTAAAAAATAAATAATAAACTCAAGTCCCGCTCCCCAAGTCCATGAGTCTTCATCAGACCTGCACTCTCCAGAGGGTCTCTCTTTACTCTTTTGGTCTGCCCCTGGTGCACCTGCACTCTCCAGAGGGTCTCTCTTTACTCTTTTGGCCGTGAGTTCAAGACTTTGCCTAGCAATCTCACACAAAGTTCGTCTTCGACCTCGAGGGTAATTGGGTAAGTGAAATGAAGTCTTGGCCCTCGCATCACAGCGTTCGTCTTCATCGTTTGTTGTTCGACTCCTCTTAGCTTTCTGTATGTTGTTGTTCAACTTCACAGTTTTCAAAGGGTGAAGATTGTCTTGTTAATTGCCAACCCAATAACAACGACAACAAATCAATAGTCGGATAGAACTAAAAGTTCCAAGTTATGAAAAGGCTATCACAAAAATAAAAAGAAAGGTATAAAGATAAGTAATAAATACCATATATGGATTGCATAGATATCTCTAGTTATCGTAAAGACCAAAGTGGATATTCATAGATTTGGCCACACATCAGAATTTCCTGCGACTACTTGTTGAAGAGAATGTTGATGAGGGTCCTAAATAAGGGTCCCCTTCCCCTTTTGGTGTGGAGAATCTCCTTCACATCCTTCTCATTGGGCACAAACCCCTTAGCCTCCATTTGCACCAACAACTCTCTTGCTTCTTCCACTTTGGTGTCCCTTACAAGGGCCTCAAAGACGGCAGTATAGGTCCCAGCATTGGGTCGCAATCCCCTGCCCATCATTTCCAGCAAGAACTTCTTCGCATCCCCCACGAACTTGGGATCCGCAGCAAGTCCTTTGATGAGAACAGTGTAAGTATAGGCATTTGGGGTCACTCCAGAGGCAAGCATTCGCAGGTACACCTTGTGAGCTTCCTTGCTCTGACCCGCATTCACATAGGCCTCTATGACGGCTGTGTGGGCGACAACATCAGGCATGTGACCTTTGTCCTTAATTTGAGAGAAGAGCTGCAGAGCCTCGTGGGTGAGACCATCCTTAGACAATTCGTCGAACATCTTGACGGCATTGTTTAAAAAACCATCTGTCCTCATCTTATGGAAGATTTCCTGCAAATTCTTTGGGTCTTCCGCCTCTTCCACAACCGGCTTCTTGCTGAAGGGGTCATACGGCGGTGGGAGATTTTTGCTTTTGCCCACTTCTTCTTCCACGGACCCAACACGAAAATCGTCTTCTTCGTCTTCATCGGAGTGTGAGATTGAGAAATTGACTTTGGTATTGATCTTGTTAGCTTCTGAAGATGAGGAGTAGGCGAACAATCTGTTGTTACAGGCGTTGATATAGAAAATGGCCGGTGGTTTGGAAGTGGGAAGGAGTGTACCACAACGAAAATGATGATTTAGAAACGATGGGTTGGGGAAGAAGGATGAAGGAGATGAAGCGATGGTGGTGCAGGCAACAAGAAGGGCTCGAGTTACCCTGTTCGCCATAGCCTTCGGGAATTGCGCGTTAATCTCCCTCTCGGAAAATGGGGTTGGAGTTTCGCCGGCGGCAGATGGATGCTGTTCTGCGGAGTTCGTTGCAACTCTTCCTATGAGTTCTTAAGAAGTTTAGAACTAAAATTTTTTTCTTTTTTTTTTTTTTTAAATAACTTCAATCACATCCTATCTACAATCAATTTCATCCATTAGCCTCACAAACACCCACATTAAAAAAAAAGCTGTTTCCCATTACAAAAGAGCAAAAGAAATTCCTTAGTAACTAACTCCTTTTTTTATAATCGCACAATTAAACTATTTCAAGTTGCTTCATCTTCCCCCTAGTTTCAAGCCATGGCCTCAACACTCATTGTCTTTCTAATGGTAAATACATAATTTAAATCTTCATACATCTTTTTAAGAACATCTTAAATTTCACGTACACTTGGGAACATCGATAGAACTTATACAAGCCGAGCAATCTAAATGTCAAACCACAACATAGTTGACAAACTAAATGAAACAAAAAGTTGAGATATTTAAACACAGTACTTACAAACATATGAATAAGAAATTGGGCAGCAATTTCAGATGATGCATGCAAATTGCAGACAAAGCTTGCTTTTGCATGAATTCTTAAGTCGGAAAAAGGAAGGTTCGTTTTGATGCTAACCTAACTCCTTTGTTTATGCAGCAAAAGAATCTAGGAGCTGTTATACAGAGATCATGCTGATCCTCACTCAAATCAATCAATTATATGCTAAATGTGATTGCTTTGTGGTGAATAATATGAGTTACTACTACAGTCAATACCAGTCTGCATCAATGGATTCCATCTGTCAAATATTATCCTGCCACCTCGCCCGATCCTACCTCGAAGTTTATGAGATCCCATTGACACACTGTTCCTTGTCGGAGATTCTGCTGATGGTGGCACTATATTAGCAGCAGCCAACTTCTCTGCAACCAGAGGTTTTGCAAACAACAACACTGGCTCCAGAGGATCCTGCACAAATCGACAATCCCGTTGAACAGTCGAGAATATACACGATTAGTGTTCTAACAAGAAAAACTATTGAGTTTAAATGCAAGTCAGTTCTCAATATGTTAAACTGCTCGGCAGGATCGCTAGGAAACTTGTAGTATCTGCTGCTATTGTAACAAAAGGATGCTAAGTAAGGTTATAAACGACTAAGGTACCATTTTGTGAAGCCATCCATGTGGCAGTTGTTGCCTATTCTCTTGCTTCATGCTTTCAGTTGGGAGCACAATCATGTTTGTCTCCCTAAAAGATCCAGAAATTCGTATTCGTGGGGGGCGACTGGTTGCGATATCGTCCAACTCCACAAATTCATCCTCGCTTGAACCAAACTTACAAGAGAAGGGTAAGAACCTAGGAAGTGCTAAGCTCTCTTCCAGAAGTTCAGTTTCATGCTGAGATCCGATGAGAAACCATGCACCAATATTGTAAGAAAAGATTAAGTAGATAGAGATCACTAGAGTAAGATCAAACCAATTATCCCGGGTATATGAGAACTATATAAAAATAAAACACATAATACACACGCACCTTATACTTCAAGTGAACCCTCTGGAGGCTGACTTCACTTTCCATCAGATCTCTTTTTTTCTCTTCTCTCTGTAAAAAGATCACGTCTTGAGCCAATCCAGTGTTTCAATGTCATATAACTACTTCAAGACAAATGCAAACGCACGTATAATAACACATGAGTACAATGAGTAATCACCTTAATTAAAGCCTCCAGTAAGGTTTTAGCTTGTTCCAGGTTGCGCCTAACCTGAAATTTTACAATCCCAAACATAAAATGATAAAATTTAGACAATGCAATCTATATTAAAAGAAGAGGACATCTGAGATCATTAACGAGATCGAATAATATTCAAAAGAAACAGCAAAACAAATACAATTTTGAGCTCACAGCCTATTCAATCTATCAAACCATAAGAACGTCAGTGACGCGAGTAAGAACAATAATCATCCAATAATTTTGTGATGAACATTCAAATCTGAAATAAATTGTTTTCATTCACATAAATTAGTAAATCAACATGATTTCTTTCCACAGTACTACATTCCTATGTTACTGTATATTACATACACTCCTTGTACTAAACTATTGCCTCTGCCTTCAATTTAATTATCTTCTTTTTATTATTATTACAAGTAGACAAGTGAGAACATATTCAACAATGAGGCAGCCTAGTTTTCATTCGTCCAAGATTATTCAAAGTCTGTCTTGAATATTCCAAAAGCTAGCGATTATAAAGACAAAAAACCATATTCTGGCATATTCTGGTAACTAACCATTCAACTAACAAAGCAAACTAACCAACAGCCCGCCAAAACTAAATACTTCTTAATTTTAATTTTTTTATGTGAAACATTCTAGTATTTCGATGATGAGAGGAAATATACACAAAAGAGGTGGAAACCCTGAGCCGAAGGAGGTTTATAAAAAGTCCTCCAATTGGCCAAAAGAGAGGATAAACTGTAGCTATGAGGAAAATGGGAAGAAGTTTTACACTAAAACAGCCTAAAAGGATATATTATCGACCCAGCTATCAAAGCATGCCTCAACTGATTAACAAGCTATAAATTAATTGACTAAGCACAATGTAACAAAATCTCAAGTAAATCAATTGTGGTCAATACCATTAAACCTCTTCTTCAGGAACTTTGATTTGAAAGAAACCAAAGATTTTCAATGAAAATTTTCAACTTTTGCACAAAACCGTGGATACTGCCAAATTTCATGTTTCTACTTCGTGTGCTCTGTTTTAAACTCTCTTGCAACTATTCCAAGAATATAATCCTCCGTAGATGGGAGGCCTTGTTATAATTTACTTCAGTCTTCAGTTTTCTTTTATAATTTTTTTTTTTGAAGAAAAAGGATTTCATTAAAGGTGGTTGCAAAAACCCTTACAAGTAGCACAAATCTATCAAGAGAGTAGTTTTATGAGGATGTCATTAGCATGTTATCTTTCTTTAAGAACAACACTGGTAACTTTTGCATCATCAATAAAAAGATGTTCTCTAGTATGCGCACGCGTGCATTAAATTAAATTTAATCCATGTTTTGCAACCATGTCCTTGGTTGTTCGCGATTTCTTGTTCTCCAAATGGCTTGGTTTCAGCTATTGGGATAAATCAATTCTTCCTTGGAACCTTAAATTTCGAAGATTAATAAAGAAAGCAGAAATTATTGATTTACGATCGCTTTTGGGTAGCCTTTCTTTTCTAAAGATTGATTCTAATGAAGACTCTCGCAGATGGTCACTTGACTCCTCTAGTATTTTCTCTTAAAATCGTTACCTCATCATTTAGCTTCTTTGATCCCCTTGGAAAAAGGAACTTTTGCAGCTCTATGGAAGTCTATATGCCCAGAGAAGTAATATTGATTATGATCAATGTTGTCCAACCATATCATTTTTTACTCCCCCTACTCTCGATCTAGTTGGCTCAAGTTGCTCCCTTTATCCAATATCTAGTGGGTTTTCTCAAACATTCTTGAGGACAATGTTCTGCAATTACTTATTGGTTCTCTCTTTTGATCCTAAGGCCAATCTCATATGAGATAATGCGGTTAAGGCTATGTTTAGAAGTGGTTTTAACTATGTTTAGAAGTGGTTTTAACTATGTTTAGAAGTGGTTTTAACTATGTTTAGAAGTGGTTTTGAAATGGTTACCTTGCTTTTTTTTGTACTCCAAAGCATGCTTTTAATTATTCAAAACAATTTTTATGGCATGAAAATTGCATTTAAAGTGTATATTCAAAAGTAAAGTTCGTTTTGAATGGTCAAAGACATGTTTCAAAGTAATTTTGAACATGACAAAAGTGATTTAACCGTTACCCTAAAGCTATTCTATCATAATTTTATATGGAAACAGATCAAAGAATCTTCTAGCGAGCAACTCTCTTGCTTGAAAATTTTGAAAAGACTTCCTCTTGTATTTTCTTCCAAAATATTTTGCTTGGATTTTTCATTACAAGATATTTGTCTCATTGGAGTGCCTTTATGCATCTTTCGTAATTTAGTCTAATTGATTGTTTCTGTTTTTACTGCTTTCATTTACCACTTTCTCATTTTCACTCCCTTATGGAAATTGTATCTTTGAGCATTAGCTCTTTTCACAATAGCCCTATAGATATGCAACTACCTATATCGATGTCCCAACTTTAAGGAGGAATTACTGGAAGTAAACATTACCAACTTACTAACGAAGCTCACCCAATTATTTTGATCCAAAATTTGGCTATTGGACATATAATAATTCAAAAATACTTATCGTGCAGATCAGATTTTTGCTTTCCTTATTCCTTTTACCATTGCCTTTTAGCTTCTAGGTTAGGATTGTAAGCACTGTATAAATATACAAAAATACTCATTTAACAGATGCATCCAGTGCGAGCACACACAAAGTCATTTCCAACGGCAGCTTGGGCTGAATGTAAAAGTGAAATTAAAATAATCCTATAATGTATGCAACCATGAACTTACCTATAGAGTAATTAATAAAAAAAAATGTCTTATAAACAATCAAACAATGAAAGGACATATGCATAGAATAATAGGCTAAAGTACACGAGAGAATGTACTTGGTTATAAAAATAAGAATAACATACCAACGGCAGCAAATAAAGGAAAGAGACAGCATGAAAACCAACAGTTAAACACATGGAAGTAAAAAAAATTGAAATTGATGACAGTAGTAATGACCTGGCGAAGCTTTTCAAAAGATTGCACATTGTTTTCCCTCCGTTGCATCTATTTAAAATATCACGAATGAGAAGGATAATATAAGAATATAAAGTGCATAGTGGAAAACTTCAACTACAAACATCCTTCAGTAATTGAGAATGGGAGTAATGGAAGCAAAAATCTTCGTACCCTTCTTGTATGAAGTCTGTGAGCTTTCTCCCTTGGCCTAAAAACATTGTACGGGTTTGTGTCATTGACAGGTGGAGGTGGCTGCATAATAAACGGGAGCAAGTAAATTACCTTGTGAATATATTATGAGTAGAGTGCATCACACAAAAATCACAATTGACGAATACTTGAACACAAAAGCATGGCATGACAATATCATATTCTCTACTCTAAAGAACCCAGAGATGAAAATCATGAAAGGCCACTGAAACTTTTTTCTGCAAGAATGTTCTTAGATCTAGGACTACGGAATAAAGTTGAAGTTCAATAAAGAGCTTGATAACCAATGGTGAATTTCTTTTTTCCTTTTTTTGAACGAGAAAAAAAAAAAAAAAAAGACAAGATCGATAAATTGACACTTAAAAAGACAATGTTGCATTCTGTTGCACTTGTGTGGCTGGACATAGCTCTTTGCATTGAGATGTGTGTAAAATGTTTTATATGATTCATTTTTAGTTCATCTGGTGTTGTGGTACTGCTATTATTGTTCCCTATAGCCTAAGCTCTCGATCTACCAACTGGTACCGCGACACGCTTGCGTTTACTCATCCCTGCGAGATGAGGATGCGTTACCCAGGCGGGGTCACGCTCGCACGCACGACAAAGGTAAGGAGGGTTCGCTGGCGGTAGTGCGACGTCTGTCTTTGTCTCGATTCCTGCGGATCCGGGGCGCACCATCGTCGAATCTTGCGTGGCAGATCCTGATGAACGAAACCAGCCGGGCGGGGCCGCCGGAGCTCATGAGAGACAGGACGGCAGGGGCCGGCTCGGCGCGGGAAGAGCGGAGCACAAAAGAAGAAGAAAGTGGAGGGAGAGAGAGGAGCAAAGTCGCGACCGGAGCGGGGAGGGGCCGGTTCGTGGAGGAGAGCGAAGTGAGAGAAAGGGGGGAGGTATGGCCTGGGCGAGTCG
>CM031891.1:8863079-8873993 GCA_018691285.1 Cucurbita argyrosperma subsp. sororia | reverse complement strand
GGAAAAGTCTGGTCTTCTGGAATGCTCTTTCAAAATCAGATGAATCAGAAGCGCAATCCAACGAATGAGATCGGTGCAATCCTTTTTCATGACGTTTCCGGAGGCAGCTATGGATCTGCCTGACATCAGAACAAAAATCACTTACAAGATCAAGAAGTTCGCCAACGACCACCCTTTTGCTCATTGCCGCATAGGTTGGGAGGATTCTCTTTCTCCTGCAAAACCAATCACAATAATCTCAAGGCCAAGATTTTATTGTTGCTTATATTTTAGGTTGGTCTAGTTCACAATGTAGTAGAAGCTCAAAGATCGGTAGGCTAAGTTAACCTAGTTGACGATGTTTAGAAATATAGTTGAAGCTCAAGTATCAGTAGGCTCTAGGATTCATCCAGTTGACACGCATAGTGGGAAGCTCAAGAATTGATGGGCTCCAGGGTTGATCCATTGATGCTGTCCAAAATGTTGTAGAAGCTCAAGGATCGGTAAGCTGTAGGGTCGGTCTAGTGTGACACTGCCTAGAAACGCTGTGGAAACTCAAGGATTGATCCGACTTTAAAGGTTGATCTAGTTGATGTTGACCAAACATATAGTGGAAGCGCAAGGTTCAATAGGCACCATGGTTGATCGAGTTGACATTGTCTAGAAACATAGTAGAAACTCAATGATTGTTTGGCTCTATGATTGATCCAGTTGACACTGTCCAAAAAAACGTAGTGGAAGCTCAAAGATCGATAGGTTATATAGTATTGATCTAGTTGACACTGTCCAAAAACGTAGTGGAAGCTCAAAGATCAAAGGTTATATGGGATTGATCTAGTTGACACAGTCCAACAACGTAGTGGAAGCTCAAAGATCGATAGGTTATATAGTATTGATCTAGTTGACACTGTCTAGACGCGTGACATTCAAACATGTTAAAGAGAAGATAAAATTTGTTGAATGCGTTGTTAAATATGTAATAAAAAAAATATAAAAAAAAAAATCTATCGGACATAACAATCAAAGAAATAAACTTAAAGGTTAATTAAATATTTCATAAGTACATCATGAGTGTCAGATTGGGCAATGCATTTGTGACTCAAAATCTGAATAATTTTAGAGGTTGAAGCCAAACTCCTTGAGTGGAGTCTTATCCATCAATGAAGGAAGAAGATGGAAGTTCTAAGAGAGGAGTGAGCAAAATAAGAGGTAAGCAATGCATGTAGAAGTACTACAAGTAGAGTGAGCAAACGAGAGAGGCAATCAAGGCCACACAAGTGCTCCTAGAAGTGAACACGTGTATTCTTTGAGTCATCATCCCATGTCATAGAGAAGGTGGATTTCACAATGAAAATGTCAAGACCAGTATCTACTTGAGAAAATGCACAATGTTGGATGTCAAAGAAATAGAAGAATGAAGTTGCAGTAAAATCAGGAGGAGAATCAGTGCAACAATTGCTAACAAGTGAAAGCCTCTGTTAAAAGCTTCGGTAAGAAATATGTGTCACATGGGTCAAGATGAAATATTTTGATTAAGAGAGTGTGTCACAACCGTACTATAAAAACGATAGGTTATGAACCCCCACATGTAGACAAACAAGGCTGTGACACAGAAGCGGTGCCCAACCCATCAAGTGAGTGTCGAGACAAGACTAAGTGTCATAAAGTTAGTGAAGAAACTCAATATATCACTCAAAAAAACAAAAAACATCATAAGACAATACCATTTCACTCATCAACAAACCCTGTTCTTTTTCATCAAAGAATCAAATCTGTTCAAAACACCAACCACTCCCTAAACCCTAAAAAAAAAACATCTTTTTTTCCTTTTTTTGGTCCTCCACAGGTCCCCTCATAACCAGACATCCCAGGGGCAGTAATTCCTAATAGGCCAGCTTATAGAGCCAATCCAACTGAGACTAAAAAAATTTGAAGGCAAGTAGAGGAGCTTATGGAGAAGGGCTATATACGAGAGAGTTTGAGTCCATGTTCTGTACCAGTCTTATTGGTGCCGAAGAAAGATAGAACGTGGCGCATGTGCATGGATTGTAGAGCCATCAACAAAATCACGGTAAAGTATCGACATCCTATTCCTAGGCTTGACGATATGCTTGATGAATTGCATGGTTCATGTTTATTTACAAAAATTGACTTGAAATCTGGATATCATCAAATTAGAATGCATGTAGGAGATGAATGGAAAACCGAGTTCATAACTAAGTTTGGATTGTATGAATGGCTTGTTATGCCTTTTAGGTTAACTAATGCTCCTAGTACATTTATGCGCTTAATGAATCACGTTTTGAGAGAATATTTAGGAAAGCATGTTGTTGTGTATTTTGATGATATTTTAATTTATTCAAAGACCTTGCATGAGCATGTGGAGCATGTTAAATTAGTTTTGATTACAAATAGAAAAGAGAAATTTAATTTTAATAAGGGTAGTTTTTGCAAGAGAATGCATTCAATTTGCTTAGGAACAAATTAAGCAATGCATCATTATTTTTTTTTTCTTGGCTTTTATAAAACTTTTGAAATTGGATGTGATGCATGTGGTTTGGTCATAAGTGTTGTTTTAATTCAAGATGAAAAGTCGTTAGTGTATTTTAGTGAAAAACTAAATGGGGGCAACATTGTAATACCCTACCTATGATAAAGAATTGTTTGTAGTTCATATATTGCATGTGCCGCAACACTACTTATGGCCTAGAGAATTTGTGATCCACTTTGATCATGAAAACTTGAAGTATGTGAAGGGTCAAAGCAAACTGAACTGTAGACATGCAAAGTGAGTGGAATTTATTGAAACATTTTTGTATGTCATCAAGTATAAGCAAGGTAAGGATAATACAGTAGCTCATGTCTTATCTAAAAGATATGATCTCTTTACTTCTCTTACTGCAAAAATTATTGGAGTTGAGCATATTATTGAATTATATAGAGATGACCAAGACTTTAGAACTATTTATGCATCTTGTCTTGCAAAAAAAGTGGTGGATGATTATTATGTGTTTCATAAATTTTAAATTACTAAGAGTATGCTTTGTATTCCTAAATGCTCTATAAAAGATTTGTTTTTTGAGAGAAGCATATGGTGGTGCCTTAATGGGACATCTCAGGATTAATACAGTTTATAAGATGTTGCATAAACACTTCTTTTGGCCGAAGATAAAGCACGATGTCCATAAGTTTTGTAGCAAATGTTTTAAATACAAAAAAAACTAAATGTACACTCATTTGAATGTACCTAACAAACCTTGGACTAATATATCTATGAAATTTGTTCATAGTTGCATGCTGCTGATTCATTTTTTCAAGTAGTTTATGTATTTAATACACTTTATGAAATAAAATTTTTCTAATATTTTTGTGAGTGAAGCATGCAGATTTGATCAAAACATTTCAAAAGGAGGTGAAGGAAAGAAGGTGATGATTTTTTTCTGATTCGAGGACGAATTCTTCTAAAGAGAGGGAAGATGATAAGAATCACAGTATTCCAAATGGACCTATTGTCAAGAAGATTCGTGGATGAATGTATTTCAAATCTCAAATTGAGACGTTTCCCTTAGAAATCCGAGCATCATATTTGCCATTTCTATGTTTCAAGCAATTCTTGTGGTAGAATTGCACCCGAGCCATTCAATCAAGCCTTGATCAAGTTAGATTGTGGAGTGACTCAATTTAAAACAAGGTTTCCAAATCTTGCTTCTAGATCTTCGATCGTAAGAGGTAATCTAATTCTAGCCTTATTTCTTGGTTGATCCAAATTTCGGTAAGGAGGTGTTAATTACTTTGATTCAAAGGTTCTTGCTTCAACAAAAGCTGGGATCGTTGGGCTGAGGATTAGGGTTGCCTTATCCATTAGTGGAGAGATGAGAGAATAATTTTTTTTATTTACTTGTTTATTAATTTTTTTTTTTTTTTTTTTTTACATCATAATATATATATTTTCTTTTTGTTTATAATAATTTTTATTTATTTATTTATTTATTTTTGGGCCGTTACAGATATTTTGGGATAGAAATTCACACTGAAAACTAAAAAAATAAAAATTCAAAAAAGAAAGGACGTGAAGACTTTAAGAACGATCTAACTCTTCTTTTTACAGAATCAAGGAAGTTTAGAAGTTATCATTAAGCGTAGATTATGAGAAAAAAAAAATATATTAAACACAACGGTTCTAGATGTAGATGGATTAAAAAAAAGATGTGAATCGAAGTTTATTTGATCTTCAAATAAATATGCAAATGATCTTTAAAAAAATGATAAAGATCGTTTATAATCACCATAGTAAGAACAAATATGATAAGATTTTTTTATTTATCTTTTTTTTTTTTTTCAAGATCTCAACTTGATCTTTAGAAAGAAAATGAGAACAAAGTGAAAAGTTATATTAATAGTGGAAATGACAGCAAGAAAATAAATGGACAGATTTAAAGAAAAAATAAACAAGAGCAGAAATGAAAGATAAAATCAATTCTAGAGTCGGCCACAAAAATGAAAACCTGGCTCTGATACCAAATTGATGAGGCAACCCTAATCCTCAACCCAACTATCCAAGCTTTTGTTTTAGCAAGAACCCTTGAATCAAATTAATTAACACCTCCTTATACGAAATTTGGATCAACCAAGAGATAAGGCTAGAATTAGATTACCTCTTACGATCGAAGATCTATAAGCAAGATTTGGAACTTGTTCTAAATTGAGTCACTCCACAATCTAACTTGATCAAGGCTTGATTGAATGGCTCGGGTGCAATTCTACCACAAGAATTAATTGAAACTTAGAAATGACAAATATGATGCTCGAATTTCTAAGGGAAATGTCTCAATTTGAGAATTGAATTACATTCATCCACGAATCTGAATTTTACATAACATATTGTGGTTAGTTATAGTCTCCTGACAAAAGACATTTGTGGACGGGATTTATTCCCGTTCCCCTTTAATCTTCACAAAAGAATAAGTAAAATTGACCATTTGACTTTTACATAATTTATGAAATTAAAAATAGTTCTTTCTAACAAATGTTGTCTCCTGACAAAAGACATTTGTGGACGGGATTTATTCTCGTTCCCTTTAATCTTCACAAAATAACAAGTCAAATTGACCATTCGACTTTTACATAATTTATGAAATTAAAAATAGTTCTTTCTAACAAATGTTGATATGTTTGAGTAGTTAATGCGACAGGTTTGAAATTAATTGACCTCTACGCGCGTAGGTTCGTTTTTTGAATCTTCATGACATTTTTTTAATCTTCTTGGCAATAGGTCCATCTGGAACACCGTGATTCTTATCATCCAACAATTTCAGATTTATATGCTTTAGTAAAAAATGAGAATTGAAATTTTTTTCATCTTCAAATAAACGTGCAAATGGTCCTAAATGGTCTAATGATAAGGATTTATAAATACAATATTACTAAATGGTCTAGTGATAAGGATGAAATTTATTTTCATCTTCAAATAAACGTGCAAATGGTCCAAAATGGTCTAAATGGTCTAATGATAAGGATTTATAAATACAATATTATTAAATGGTCTAATGATAAGGATTTATAAAAACAATATTAAGAACAATATGATAAGGATCAATAAGTTCATTTGGAACACCATTATTCTTATCATCCAACAATTCCAGATTTATATGCTTTAGGAAAAAAATGGGAATTGAACAAGTTCTAAATATGATCTTTAATAGGACAATAAGAACAAAGTAGGAAGATAATGAAGAACGGTGGGAATGGAGCAAGAGAATAAAAGTAATTAACACCAATGCTACTTGTTGAATTTGAACGTTCCTCACAACAATGTCAAAAATATATTGACCGTGACTCAATTTTTTCACTCGCATGTTTCAAATGGTTGATCTAGGGTTTCCAAACTAGGGATTCAATTTAATCCTATAGGTACAGTGCTATAAACTTTTTTTCCTTAAGACTTAAGTTCCAGCACTGCTTCCTAGGGGAATATTATGATATTGGAAAAAGAAAGCAGCTTTTGGGAACTGCCCTAGAACGCAAGCAAAAAGTCATCGATGGTACCCCAACATTTGTCAAACAAAAACTGACTAGGAGCGAAACCATTTTTGGGTATTGGCTATTGATCGTATGCACCGAATTTGAACGTTTCGCACAACAATTTCGAAAAATATATCGATCATGACTAAATTTTTTTGCGTGCGTGCTTCAAACGTCTTAACTAGGGTTTGCGTCTGCTAGGGGAAGGTCAGCGTCCTTACTGGCACACTGCCTCATGTCTACCCCCCTTTGGGGAACAGCGAGAAGGCCGGCACATCGTCTGGTGACTGGCTCTGATACTATTTGTAACGACTCAGATCCACCGCTAGCAGATATTGTCCTCTTTGGGTTTTTCCTTTCGGGCTACCCCTCAAGGCTTTAAAACGCGTATGCTAGGGGAAGGTTTCCACACCCTTATAAAGGGTGATTTGTTCTCCTCCCCAACCAATGTGGGACATCACAATAATGTAACAACCGGGAAAAACAAGATAAAATAGTAATAATAATAATAATAAATAAATAAATAAATAAATAACTAATAAATATATTTATATATATATATATATATATATATATAAAGCATTTGGTAACGGATCCCTCCTCCTACCTTCAATCTCTCACCACTCCTTAGGTAAAAATAAATCTAGGAATAAATCAGGAATTCTTTTCTGGGAAGATTTACCCACAATTTCTTCATTCCTACCAAAACAAATAGAAAAAAAAAACAAAAAAAAAACAAAAAGTTTTAGTAATATTAATTTGGTTAGAATTATTTAGTTTTGAATTAGAGATTAAATGAAAAGAATTTTGTATGAGTTTTAGGAAATCACGACCAATTATATTTTAGATCTAGTAAACTGTTTAGATCTCTTGAACTGTTGCAATAATTTAGGCGGTCAATAATTTTAAATGAATTATACAAAAAGAACCTAACCAAATGAATCGATTAAATTAAAAGATAAGAATATAATTGTTAACTCAATCAAGAGTAAGACAAAGGAAATAAGAGATGAAATCCAAAAATACTGTTAACCCAAAAGAGAGAAAAAAAATAAAAGTAAAAAAAAAAATAATAAAAAAGAAACTGATGTCATGGGCTCACATAGGTTGACTTGGAGTTCAATGGACTTTCATCAAGGATAACGACAGAATCGAACTTTCATTAAGGATATATTCGTGACAACGACTTAAGCTAAACCAGGTAAGTGACCTTACTATCGGCATGGTTATATTTGATGTTGACACGTGCCCTGTGGTTCTGCACGTGTCATATATATTGATATGTGTGAATTGTCTGTGGATCGATATGTTTCCTATATGTTATGTTATGTTATTATATATGGATTGTATGATAATAATTATGGTACGATGTGCTCTAGGAGATGTTTGAGATAGGGTACGAGAAGGATGCACAAAACGAAATGTAACGATAGGAGTAAGATACGTTCATGAAACATTAGAGTTAGGTTACGAGGGTACGGACGCGTACATTCAAATGGCAGGACAACGATCGTTATGCCCTGCATAGCGCTGCCGTGACGGTTTTAGTTTTAATGGGTCCCTGTGGGCCCCTAGAGCATGCCCCCCCCCCCCCCGGCTAGGGACAGTGGCCCAGCGGTGTGCGAACTAGCTGGTGAGCCCATACTCGCACGTATGGGCTGCGTGTAGAGTATATGGTACACGTCCACGTTTACCTGTTAGGATTACACCGTAGGGGAAACGAAACGAAACGAAATGAAATGAAACGAAACGAAACGAAACGAAATGAAACGAAACGAAACGAAACGAAAGATAGGTCCCATCATTTCATTGCATGTGATTGTTGCATTTAACCCCAATAGTGGGGTCACTTACTGAGTATTTCTTTAAATACTCAAGCCATGTGCTGCTACATTTTTCAGGTTAAGGCAAGGCATTCCTGTATGGCTGACGACGGCATCGCAACTCGAGATCATGGCACATGCATAGGATAGTGGTATTTATTTTCCTAGACTTAGGATAGAATATGATGTTTTAAACTTAAACGCTTATTTATTTTATTTCGGGTCTTTTGTTGTGTCGTTTTAAAGATGTTTTCGAAACACGTAAGTCCATGGCTGTGTTTTAAGTTAAAAGTTATGTTTTATGGAATTTAAATGAAGTCTTCCGCATTCAATGTTTATGGTACGTATACAGTAGCGACCTTAAATTAAATAGAAAATTTCGGGTCGTTACACATAGACTCTTTTTCTTTGAGATTTGAGTCCTAGCACTGCTTCCTTGAGGAATTAATATGCACCAAAAGACATCAATCATACAATATACTTCACTGAAGATATGAAGAAAAGGTTGTCAAAATTATCAAAAGATGTTTCAATTCATGCCACGTAGAATGAAGTTTTATGTTATAAATTTTGGGTGCACTACAATTTAGAGTAATTTAGAGGTATTGTATTTCATTAATGTATTTTAAGACTTTTTATTTACTTTAGGATACAATTACATAATGGTTAATTATGGTCATTAAGTATGAATGTTACAACTCTTGGAATGCCTTTAATAGTTTCATTTTGAGGCTATATAAAGTCATGTATGTTGTATTTGTAAGTAAACTTGGAAAGGAGCATTTGTGCTTTTTTTAGCCAATAACTAAGTTTATTTGCAATTCTATGTAGTTTAGGTTGCATGTAGAATCATTCAAGCTCGACATGGTTAATCTTACTTGTGGAGTGATTCGAATCTCAATCAAGTATTCTTGCGTTAAGATATTTTGTAATAACCAAAAATAAATAAACAAATAAACAAATAAACAAATAAAAATAATTATAATAAGATAGTTAAAATAATAATAATAAATTAATTAATTAATTAAAACAACATTTCCCCACTTCTCTCGGCTAACCTCTCATCCCTTCCCACAATTATCTCTCCTCAACCATATTGACCCCAAAAAGTAACAGTTATTGCAAACACAAAAACAAAAACAATAATTGTCAGATTTACTTGAGAAAAAAAAAAAAAAAATGAGAATGACCTTTACCCAGTTGAGATTCGCTGAAGATTTACGTGAAGATAGATCTGATCAATAAGGTATGTATTAAATCTTCATTTTCTTTTATCCTATTCTTTTAGAAATCACAACCCATTATTGTTAGATCTTTGTTGAATTATTACCATGATCCATCTTTTATTTAGAAATTAAATGTCAAATCATTTATACTATTCTAGTCAAACACGTATATTAGATTAAATTTTTATTAGTAGCCAAATGAATAGATTAAAGATAGAATGACCAAGAAAACTTCTAAATAGGAAACTGAGATAAGAAAATAGGAAATACTGAGATAAGGAAAGATTTGAAAATAGAGATCCACCGTAAATTTGGAATACATGAGAACAGAATTAAAAGGCAACAAATAAAAAAAAATTAGGGAATTAAAAACAGAAATTAAATATGGAGGGAAAGGTAAATAAAGAGGGTAAATACAGATAACAGTAAAGCTTAGAATAACTTAGCTGTATCTACTTTTTATACCACAGTAACCATGAAAAATGAGATTTTTAATAAAAATATAATTATAGATATATAACATTTCAAGTCTTCTAACAATGGACCAATGTAAATTAGAGAAATAATGTTGTAGAATTCAAACCCGAAACTAATGTCATGAGCTCATATAGGTTGACCCGGATTTCAAAGGACGGAATCAAACTTTCAATAAAGATATATTCGTGACAACGATTTAAGCTAGCCAGGTAAGTGACCTTACTATCGGCATGTTATATTTGATGTTGACACGTGCCCTGTGCTTCTGTACGTGTCATATATATTGATATGTGTGAATTGTCTGTGGATCGATATGCTTCCTACATGTTATGTTATGTTATAATATGTGGTTTGTATGATAATAATTATGGTACGATGTGCTCAAGGATACGTTTGAGATAGGGTACGAGAAGGATGCACAAAACGAAATGTAACGATAGGAGTAAGATCGTTCATGAAACGTTAGAGTTAGGACATACCGGAGTGCTATGGATAGGAGAGATTGATGAAAAAAATACGGTTAGGTTATGGGTAGAAAGGGCCCGTAATAGACATATTCATTTAATTTATACAAAAGGTAAAAAGGAACGGAAAAAAGTTTTTCTCCTCAAAATGGAGACAAAGATCATATTCTTGGTCCCGTTTTCTCTAATTTTTATTTATTATTCTCCTGCTAAATAAATTGTTGATTAATATTTAATTTAAATTATTAGAAGTGGTACTAGAGTTGAAAATAAATTTCAAATTAAATTTTTAAAAATATTCTTTTTATTATCATGTTTTATAATCAAAAAAAAATTTCAACCTTATTTATTAAAAAAAAAACAGAACAATTTATGAAAATAAAAAATTTTATAATTTTGAGTCTTACTTAATAGATAAAACACTAATTATCAGTTTCACCTTATAATTATTTATATTAAAAAATCCCTATTTCTCAAAAAATCGAGAAATAAAAGAAAATTTTTATGCTATTTTTATTTTATTTAAAAAACGTCCATTTAAAATTACTAATAGAATTAAAATTGTTTAGATTTAATGAATATTTAAAAAAAAAATTATTGAAATTTTTTATTTTAAGGAGATGTGGGAAATATTTATACTTCCTTAATATTCTCAATAATTACAAATGGGAATCTGTGAACAAAATTTTAGCTTTCCATTATATTATCAACGCCATTTGACTTTTGAATTCCAAGAAATTTAATAACTTAATTACATTAATTAATATATTCACTCAAATCTATTATGTTTTTTATTTTTATTTTTTAATTTACATTATGGTTCCTCAAGTTGACCAATGTTTTTATAGGATGAGAATTAAATAATTAAATAATTATAGATTTTTCTATTTAGTCCCTCATTTTATTATAAATTAAAACTCTATC